>JAVIAB010000041.1:41831259-42043759 GCA_032433765.1 Megaustenia siamemsis | reverse complement strand
AAAATGTGTTTGCAAACAGATAATCGCAGTTAGAAACTAGCATAACATGATCAAAGTCATCTTTGTTATTATTTTGACATTTACATCGTTGATTCAACACGAAAACTTATTTTGAAATTATCACTGAGAACGTTGGAACACAGACAAAACATGTACAATGTTCTGTGATTACAATTGCCTCTTTCTTTGATTGCTTGGCATTATTTTTTGTCTACGTTCTCTGTAATTTAATATCTGAATGTCAGTTCTTATTCCTGATGATTTGATGTAAATGCATGTTTGTTATTAATCCAACATAATCTGATTGGTTCCTTTGCGTAATGGACCCGCCAGACGTCTCATAAATGAATTATGTGCACTATTTTTATGCAAATATCCTGCCCAGTTCTATCAGTACGTGAGAAAGGTGCACACAGTTTTCTGTGCATTTTATTCTTTTCATGTAGGAAACATAATTCGTTATTTTGTTCCAAAAAATTAATCCGCCAAAAACAAAAAGAACTGTCGCTTGAGCTGGCCAGCAAAAATTAAGTTGCCGTTTTGGCTCACTGCAAATGTTATCAATTTTTGTTGTGAAGTTAATGAGAAGAATAATGAACAAAGTGAAGTAATGAGACCACGATATGGTCTTTGTTCATGTAAACTAACATAAGGATTCCCGGAAAGTGAAATACACTTTGTTTTAAATAGTTTTTCTAAGGAAAAAAAAACATTAACAAGCCTGATTAGATTCACTTTATTCTAAAAAACAGGACGAGGTAGAAAATTAGAAACACGTGGAAATGTGGCAGCAGAAGTAGCCAAATAAAGGGCAAACTGTGTCTGCCGTCTTCGGTGAAAAAAAAAAACAAAGGAGGAGAAGAAAGAAAGAAGATTTGCAAAAGAGACATTTAGAAGATTAATGGTGAGTTCGGAGAAAAATAAAATTTTGAAACAGCTGAACATGAAGAAGAAGCTATATAACACAATAGTGATTCTTCTTCTTCGTCGATAAAGTCATGAGTAAGAAAAAAAGTAAAGAATCCTGTCACACCAAGTGGCGTATAGTGAATATGGTGTTAGTGACCATAATTTTTACAGACCTTCGACACATGATGCCTCGTTGAAAGACACGAAAGCAGTCCAGAGAGTAAGGGAGATGGCAGAGCAAGGGCTACATATCATCGACCGGAGTAGACTTTTAGGAAAGTCAAAATCTGGTGACTCCAGTTCATGTTGATACATAAACTGTTATGGCCTTTTCTGATATATGAGATCAGCTCAAGTACGGTGGAAGCGATGGAGAGCAAGATTAGCAAGTACACGCGGAGATGGCTGGGAGTACCACCAGGACTGACGGATGTTGCGCTGTACTGCAAGAAAGCCAAGCTGGTCCTTCCGTTCAAGTCAGTCCTAGAGGAATATAAAGCCGGCAAGGCCAGACTGGCAGTTATGCTGCAAAGCTCGTCAGACGAAACTGTCCGAACAGTGGAACCCACAGTGAAGACCGGTCGGAAGTGGCAGGCGTGTGCAGCAGTACGGGAAGCACGTGAGAGTCTCCAGCTAAAGGAAGTAATGGGCTACACGCAGACCAGCAGGCGTGTACGGCAGTACGGGGAACACGTGAGAGTCTCCAGCTAAAGGAAGTAATGGGCTACACGCAGACCAACAGGCGTGTGCAGCAGTACGGGAAGCACGTGAGAGTCTCCAGCTAAAGGAAGTAATGGGCTACACGTAGACCAACAGGCGTGTGCAGCAGTACGGGAAGCACGTGAGAGTCTCCAGCTAAAGGAAGTAATGGGCTACACGTAGACCAACAGGCGTGTGCAGCAGTACGGGAAGCACGTGAGAGTCTCCAGCTAAAGGAAGTAATGGGCTACACGTAGACCAACAGGCGTGTGCAGCAGTACGTGAAGCACGTGAGAGTCTCCAGCTAAAGGGAGTAATGGGCTACACGTAGACCAACAGGCGTGTGCAGCAGTACGGGAAGCACGTGAGAGTCTCCAGCTAAAGGAAGTAATGGGCTACACGTAGACCAACAGGCGTGTGCAGCAGTACACGAAGCACGTGAGAGTCTCCAGCTAAAGGAAGTAATGGGCTACACGTAGACCAACAGGCGTGTGCAGCAGTACGGGAAGCACGTGAGAGTCTCCAGCTAAAGGAAGTAATGGGCTACACGTAGACCAACAGGCGTGTGCAGCAGTACACGAAGCACGTGAGAGTCTCCAGCTAAAGGAAGTAATGGGCTACACGTAGACCAACAGGCGTGTGCAGCAGTACGGGAAGCACGTGAGAGTCTCCAGCTAAAGGAAGTAATGGGCTACACGTAGACCAACAGGCGTGTGCAGCAGTACGGGAAGCACGTGAGAGTCTCCAGCTAAAGGAAGTAATGGGCTACACGTAAACCAACAGGCGTGTGCAGCAGTACACGAAGCACGTGAGAGTCTCCAGCTAAAGGAAGTAATGGGCTACACGTAGACCAACAGGCGTGTACGGCAGTACGGGAAGCACGTGAGAGTCTCCAGCTAAAGGAAGTAATGGGCTACACGCAGACCAACAGGCGTGTGCAGCAGTACGCGAAGCACGTGAGAGTCTCCAGCTAAAGGAAGTAATGGGCTACACGTAGACCAACAGGCGTGTGCAGCAGTACGCGAAGCACGTGAGAGTCTCCAGCTAAAGGAAGTAATGGGCTACACGCTGACCAACAGGCGTGGATTTGGTCATGGAGACATCCAATGGTGGTCAAAGGCATCAAATAGACAACGAAGGGACATGGTAGTCAGGGAGATAAGAGATGTCGAGGAGAACAAGCGTGTACAAAAGGCAGCACAAAAGGTGCAGCAAGGCCAATAGACCACATGGGATATGGCCTTGCAGAGGACACTAACATGGAATGACATGTGGCATATGGCACCGCTGCGTCTCAGCTACAAAATCAGATCGATGTACAACCTTCTACCATCAGCCTGCAACCTTGTGAAGTGGGGGAAGACAGATGACAATCGATGTACAACCTTCTACCATCAGCCTGCAACCTTGTGAAGTGGGGGAAGACAGATGACAATCGATGTACGCCCTTCTACCATAAGCCTGCAACGTTGTGAAGTGGGGGAAGACAGATGACAATCGATGTACGCCCTTCTACCATAAGCCTGCAAACGTTGTGAAGTGGGGGAAGACAGATGACAATCGATGTACGCCCTTCTACCATCAGCCTGCAACCTTGTGAAGTGGGGGAAGACAGATGACAATCGATGTACGCCCTTCTACCATCAGCCTGCAACCTTGTGAAGTGAGGGAAGACAGATGACAATCGATGTACGCCCTTCTACCATCAGCCTGCACCTTGTGAAGTGGGAGAAGACAGATGACAATCGATGTACGACCTTCTACCATCAGCCTGCAACCTTGTGAAGTGGGGGAAGACAGATGACAATCGATGTACGACCTTCTACCATCAGCCTGCAACCTTGTGAAGTGGGGGAAGACAGATGACAATCGATGTACGACCTTCTACCATCAGCCTGCAACCGTGTGAAGTGAGGGAAGACAGATGACAATCGATGTACAACCTTCTACCATCAGCCTGCAACCTTGTGAAGTGGGGGAAGACAGATGACAATCGATGTACGCCCTTCTACCATCAGCCTGCAACCTTGTGAAGTGGGGGAAGACAGATGACAATCGATGTACGACCTTCTACCATCAGCATGCAACCTTGTGCAGTGGGGGAAGACAGATGACAATCGATGTACGACCTTCTACCATCAGCCTGCAACCTTGTGAAGTGGGAGAAGACAGATGACAATCGATGTACGACCTTCTACCATCAGCCTGCAACCTTGTGAAGTGGGGGAAGACAGATGACAATCGATGTACGACCTTCTACCATCAGCATGCAACCTTGTGAAGTGGAGGAAGACAGATGGCAATCGATGTACGACCTTCTACCATCAGCATGCAACCTTGTGAAGTGGGGGAAGATAGATGACAATCGGTGTACGACCTTCTACCATCAGCCTGCAACCTTGTGAAGTGGGGGAAGACAGATGACAATCGATGTACGACCTTCTACCATCAGCATGCAACCTTGTGAAGTGGGGGAAGACAGATGACAATCGATGTACGACCTTCTACCATCAGCCTGCAACCGTGTGAAGTGGGGGAAGACAGATGACAATCGATGTACGACCTTCTACCATCAGCATGCAACCTTGTGAAGTGGGGAAGACAGATGACAATCGATGTCCTCTTTGCAGAGGACGGCAGACGATGGAGCATGTTCTTTCCTCATGCAAGACAGCACTAGGCAAGGGCGGTACACATGGCGACACAACAGAATGCTGCATGAACTGGCTGCCACCGTGGATGGGGCGACACAACAGAATGCTGCATGAACTGGCTGTCACCGTGATGGGGCGACACACAGAGTGCTGCATGAACTGGCTGCCACCGTGGATGGAGCGACACAACAGAGTGCTGCATGAACTGTCTGCCACCGTGGATGGGGCGACACAACAGAGTGCTGCATGAAGTGGCTGCCACCGTGGATGGGGCGACACAACAGAGTGTTGCATGAAGTGGCTGCACCGTGGATGGGGCGACACAACAGAGTGCTGCATGAAGTGGCTGCCACCGTGGATGGGGCGACACAACAGAGTGCTGCATGAAGTGGCTGCCACCGTGGATGGGGCGACACAACAGAGTGCTGCATGAACTGGCTGCCACCGTGGATGGGGCGACACAACAGAGTGCTGCATGAAACTGGCTGCCACGTGGATGGGGCGACACAACAGAGTGCTTCATGAACTGGCTGCCACCGTGGGTGGGGCGACACAACAGAGTGCTGCATGAACTGGCTGCCACCGTGGATGGGGCGACACAACAGAGTGCTGCATGAACTGGCTGCCACCGTGGGTGGGGCGACACAACAGAGTGCTGCATGAACTGGCTGCCACCGTGGATGGAGCGACACAACAGAGTGCTGCATGAACTGGCTGCCACCGTGGGTGGGGCGACACAACAGAGTGCTGCATGAACTGGCTGCCACCGTGGATGGAGCGACACAACAGAGTGCTGCATGAACTGTCTGCCACCGTGGATGGGGCGACACAACAGAGTGCTGCATGAAGTGGCTGCCACCGTGGATGGGGCGACACAACAGAGTGCTGCATGAAGTGGCTGCCACCGTGGATGGGGCGACACAACAGAGTGCTGCATGAAGTGGCTGCCACGTGGATGGGGCGACACAACAGAGTGCTGCATGAACTGGCTGCCACCGTGGATGGGGCGACACAACAGAGTGCTGCATGAAGTGGCTGCCACCGTGGATGGGGCGACACAACAGAGTGCTGCATGAAGTGGCTGCCACCGTGGATGGGGCGACACAAAACAGAGTGCTTCATGAACTGGCTGCCACCGTGGATGGAGCGACACAACAGAGTGCTGCATGAACTGGCTGCCACCGTGGGTGGGGCGACACAACAGAGTGCTGCATGAACTGGCTGCCACCGTGGATGGAGCGACACAACAGAGTGCTGCATGAACTGGCTGCCACCGTGGATGGGGCGACACAAACAGAGTGCTTCGTGAAATGGCTGCCACCGTGGATGGAGCGACACAACAGAGTGCTGCATGAACTGGCTGCCACCGTGGATGGAGCGACACAACAGAGTGCTGCATGAACTGGCTGCCACCGTGGATGGGGCGCGGATGAAGGCCAACAATAAAGTTCGACCAGCTACAACTAACACCTACTTTTTGAGAGCGGGACAGGCCGCACGTCCCAAGCAGAACCACTGGAACTACTTCAGTATCCTGGACATAGCAAACGATTGGGAGATGGCGGTTGACCTCCCAGGACGAGGGAAGTACCAGAGTGCATTAAGAGATCTAAAATGCGTCCTGACATTGCGCTCTACACGTCAAATATGACCCACGTATCTAATAGAGCTCACAATGCCATTTGAATCTAGGATAGAGGAAACAACACATATTTAAACCATCCAAATACAAGGATCTCGCCACCGAGCTGCGACAGGAGGGACTCCAGAGTAGAGTGCTTTTGGTGGTGGTGCCACCGAAGTACCAGAGGACTCACAACCCCATCCCTCTACGACCTCTTAAAGATGCTAGGAATTAACGGGGGGGATGCGGTCAAGAACAATGAAGACTATTGCTGAGTCAGTCGAAAGAACGTCGTGCTGGCTGTGGCAGAATCGTGACAGACCAACAGCCAAGACGATCGAGCGACTATTTTACACCTTGATCACTAATGCTCTACACAAGTCAACAGGGTAGGGAGAATCGAAGTAGGGCCCGAGACGAAGCGATAAGAAGTTACATAACTGGTCGGAAGTGAGCATCAGACCAGGTGTTTGTGGCGACGGCAGTCCAAACAATAAGTCCTCAAACAATAGGAAGGCCAGAATTTTTCATCTGAAACTTCCGAATTCCCACGGAAGTTAGACACTGACGGGTCTATAAAATTTCGTTGTCAATAGTAACCACGATATTTCGACTAGAAAACGCAGAAACGTGCTAGGATAAACCAAGACAGGTAAGGTAAACTATTTTCGAGTGTCTTGCTTAATAAGTGTAGCTATTTTGTGCCGAACATACAATGTAAGCCGTAGGTTAGGTTAGTTAACCCACGGTCGACCCAGCCGTTGACAGAAATGAGTACCAGGGTATAACCCTGGGAAGGTGAGGAATGTTGCCTCGCATCTGAGTTTCAATGCTTGAGGCGATACTATACAGAAATCTCCGAACATTTATGGATAGGTGGCCGAGCACATATGGGTGGAAACTGGCGTGCGAAGACGCTGGTTCAAGTCTCGTACTTTACCTTGACCTTTACGAACAGGAATGCGAAATAATTTAATGAAAAAGTGATTTCTATCAGTTGGATCATAATAATCATGGAATAGTCACTCACTCTCTATAGTTACACTATTATTCATACATATCTGTCAATAAGGAAGATATTATGCAATTTATTTTTGACAATCGAAACAAGAAAAAGAGTTCTGAAATGTTATGGTAGAGCCAGTCTTAAAAATATGGATGTGAATCATGGACAATTGGACAACAAACGAGAAAATCGATGGAGTCTGTAGAAATGTGGTTTTACTGATTAATGTTGAGAATACCATGGACAGCTAAGAAGAGTAATGAAAACGTTCTGAAAGAGGCCAAAGCAAAAAGAGAGCTAATTTCCCATATTAGGAAGAAACAATCATTATCTTTTGACCATGTAATGAGAAGAGAAAAGCTGGAATACATGTAACAACTGGGAAAATTGAGGGACGATGAGATAGATGAAAGCCAAAGATAAAAAATACCAGACAGCTTAAGAGAATGGTTTGGCAGAAGGTTAACAACAGAAATGATAAATAACTGTCGATATTGAAAATTGTGGAGAGACATGATTACCTACGCCAGCAGGCCCGGTACTTGATGATGATTTGTCTATTCACTTAATTGAGCTTGCATGGTTTAACAATGTATTTATATTTTTACACATTTCTCTGTCTGTTTTATTGAGTCTGAGTTATTATATGGTGATGAGTTATTGCCTACAAATCTGTCTTATGGCATTCTAGGTTTCGATCAAAATGTTGTGCACTTTCGTATAAAGGAGCGAAGACCTGAGCACTGGTGTGAACGTTCGTCATTCTCTATGTATTTACACCTCATGTCGAAGCACTTCTCGCACAGTATCTACCTATTTCCTGGTCCCCTGATTGAAGAACTCCACTGTCTGGGCTCCCAACCGCGCCTACAGGTCACATCCTATAAGAACAGTGAGTGTATGACCCAGCCTCGTTCCCACCAGACTTGGCACTACCAGTATCACTTCTTTCCAAATATGAAGAACACGCTTAGTGGATGTCTGTCGAACGATCAGGAGAATTTAGTTATTGAGATGGAGATGTGGTTGGGGAGATAAGGAATTAATTATTGAACTGTAGACGTAGTTGGGGATACAAGGATTTAAATATTGAAATGGAGATGTGGTTCAGGATGCATGAATTGAATTATTGAACTGGAGATCTGTTGGAATACAAGATTTAATTATTGAACTGGAGATGTGTTGGAATACAAGGATTTAATTATTGAACTGGATACGTGTTGGAATACAAGGATTTATTATTGAACTGGAGACCTAGTTGGGGATACAAGGATTTAAATATTGAAATGGAGATGTGGTGTTCTGGATGCAAGGATTTAAGTATTGAACTGGAGACGTGGTTGAGGATTCAAGGAATGAATTATTGAACTGGAGACGTGATTGAGGATTCAAGGAATGAATTATTGAACTGGAGACGTGATTGAGGATTCAAGGAATGAATTATTGAACTGGAGACGTGATTGAGGATTCAAGGAATAAATTATTGAACTGGAGACGTGATTGGGGATTCAAGGAATGAATTATTGAACTGGAGACGTGGTTGGGGATTCAAGGAATGAATTATTGAACTGGAGACGTGGTTGGGGATTCAAGGAATGAATTATTGAACTGGAGACGTGGTTGGGAATACAAGGAATGAATTATTGAACTGGAGACGTGGTTGGGGATTCAAGGAATGAATTATTGAACTGGAGACGTGGTTGGGGATTCAAGGAATGAATTATTGAACTGGAGACGTCGTTAGGAGTTGAAAGCAGAGGAGTTATATAATCAGGGCGTGAGTAAGGTGAAACAACGACGGGGGAAGTGCATCGCCTTGATCGATGAATGTGTGGAGAAAGACTCAAGTTAACACTACATTTCAGGTACACACCTTGACTCCATACTAAAGTGTACAACTTTTCTTACAGCCTTTCTGACTGGGCAGCGGCAGATACACTTAATTACATGATATGTTTATTACAGATCTGCATGTCCGTTTAACTTGGATTTTCTCATTGGGTGACTTCTTAAAGTGAAGAAAAGAAAAGCTATAGAAATGAAATGCTATCGCAAGATTTTGAGCATCCCTTACTTATTATATCACAGATGATAAAGCATTTCACAAAATGAAGCAAGTGGAAATAACCAACATGCTGGATGGAGAAACAAAACATTAATGGCAAGATCTGAGAATCATAAGAACGTGTATTGGCAACAAACAGCAGCCATAAGAGTTAGGAACCAAACAGGACAATTCCAATATATAAAACAAGGAGTCAACAAGGCTGTGTCCTGTCGCCGGATTTGTTTTCACTTTACAGCAAAAATATTATGAGATTAATAGTAGACAAAAAGAAATTGAAGTTGACGGTCAAACATAAACAATCTGTGATATGCGGATGACACAGTCTTAATAGCAGATACAGATAATGAACTACAAGAAATGAAAGGCATGAACGTGAAAGACAGCGAAAAGAAAGGTTTCATCCTAAGCAGTAAGAAAACATAAGTAATGGTCATATAAAAAAAACAATCATCACCATCATGAAACATAAAAGTAAACAGGACAAATCTGAAGCAAGTGAAGAACGTCAAATACTTGGGTACAATAATAACATGCGACGGAACATGCACCACGGAAATAAAAAGTAGAATAACTCAGACCAACGAAGCATTTCAGAAAATGAAAAACACCTTGCTCAAAGAGTCAATATAAGTGAGAAAGAGTGTCATCAGTGCTAAATAGAGCTAGTTCTGATCTATGGAAGCGAATCATGGACAGCAGATAAAAAAGACAAATAGAGGCCACAGAGATGGGATTTCTCACAGAAATATTGACAGCTAAAAAAGACCAACGAGGACATTCTCACAAAGGCTAACACAAAAAGAGGGTTCATAGAAAACATCAAAAAGAAATAATCAATGAGCAAGTATTGGGGTGTGATAAACACTACAAGGTATGGTGACAGCTTTACAAGGAAGGAACACACCACAATACTGACGTTTCGGCTAGTGGCCTTCTTCAGAATACAGGGACAACGACAACAAAACAGTGAAATACAATTATCTATAACTATATGTCGGATGATCAAGTATAGAGAGAGGTGGACAGAGAGAGGAGAAGTCAGATGGTAAGATAAGAAAAGAGAGAGAGATAGAGATATATTCAGTCCTTGCTACCAGCTTTACCGCAGCATTGCAATTATTTGCCTGTTCTCTAGAAATAATCAATACTCTTCGTCCTCAGGTGGGAAGATGAAAGTTGTATTACGTGGTTACAACTGGCGAAATACAGGGCAAGAGAGATCGCGAACGACAAAGTGAGAAGATACTGGATAGCTTGGTTTCGTAGCATGGTAAAATAGTCAACAACAGAGTTGATGCTATTCACATTTGACAGAAAATTACGAAAGGGCTTGATCACCTACGGCAACTAATGTGGTAGATGATGGTGACGATGATGATGGTGATGAAGCTGATCACAAATCAACGTTTGCAATAAGTCACAACAATGTAGCGGAACACATAACGATCGTGTGATTGTTGTGAACAAATAGAGAATGAAATGGTTTAGTTTAAGTTGTCTGGTGTGGCAAAGATCATTCTCCAAGGAATTGTGAAAGATAGAAGGAAAGTTGGCAGAGAAAGAGGTGGGACGATGACATCAAAGACTGAGCGTGTTTCTCGACTTTGTAGAGTCTCAACAAATGGCAGGTACTAGAGCGAAATAGAGAAGGTTAACGAAGTCTTTTGAGTGGTTCCCCAACGACACCCAGGGACATGGGATGAAGAGGAAGAAAAGAAAGAAGAGTGATTTCTTACAGACCGAGATCCCCTGATGTTTATTGGTTGACGAACTTGAAACTAAGGACAAGAGATCGGTGTCGTTACTGGTTGGCGGTTCCTATCTACTTCCGTCTTCATATGGGAGCGGATTCTTGTGGAAAGGTAGGGCGGCCTGGCGTGACAACGTAAAATATGTCTTTGAGCGTTGACACATGTTGGTACTGTCATCGTGATCTTCATAATAGATATACGATAGTGAAGAGGAGCGAATGTGAGCACCATGAAGTTGTGCGCTGTATAATGAAGATGATCTTTCGAGTAAACTAAACTAAAACTTAGTTTGGTGTCATGGCATGGAAAACAGTCAACAACAGAACTGACACGATGCACTGTAGATAGACGATTGTGGAGGGATATGATCGCCTTCCCAACCGGTATGGCACATGATGATTATGAAACTGAAACAAACCAAACCCAACCAAACCAAACCAAAGCAAATCAAATCAAACCAACCAAAGGAAACCAAAGCAAAGCAAACCAAACCAAACCAAACTAAACTAAACCCTTCATAATAGCCGCAAGACGAATTATGGAAGCCTTTACTTTTGAAAACATTTCCTGCAGACAGTTTCTATTTTTATTTTTTAACATTGCTATATTAGCGAGTATTAAAAACCATTCGTTGCTCACTAAGATGAATCGACGCACCTATGGGTTTGCCCAGAATGCTGTGACGCAAATTGTTCTCCCAATACAATCAATAAATCTCCACACATTTTTCCCTTTCTACTTCTCTGTCCAGATGTCCTGATTACTTCCCGCTGTATTTTAATGAATACGTCCCTACGTTGCTGCTACGATGTGTATTACCTGAGATAGTCTACAGGCAAAGAAATGAAATAAGTCGCAACATAAAAAAACATGTAATGAAAGTTAATGATACAGCCACACTTCCGGTTGCCTGTTTAACAAAAAAAAATATTTTCGAAACTTTTTCACTGCAGATTTAAATAAAAACCTCATTACCAGTGTAGTCAGTGCTCGAATCGAAGTTTTAATTTAACCCCTTCATCAGAAGTAGCTTTGACAGACATACTACTAAAATAAGTAATTTGTACTGGGAGCAAACAGCAATAATAAAATATAACAAGGAGAACTCTACACACATTGACAGAAAAAGAGGAGTAAGACAAGGATGCATCCTATCACCAAGCTTGTTCAATCTATACACTGAGCAAATCTTTAAAAACACTACAGAGATATCAGGCCTAAACATTAATGGGAAGATAACCCATAACCTAAGATATACTGATGATACTGTACTACTATAGTCCGTTCAGATTCGTTTGCCGAGATGTTATGATTTATAATTCAAAAAGTTCTTGATGATTTCACATGATTTTTGGCATACGGTGTTAAAATGTCCATGTCACGAGAACATATGTGTTACTCGATGTCTAGCTATAACGGTTTTCTTAAAGCGGCGAATCGAATTCCTTGATCTTTGCCCATGTAACTATTATTTTGACCCTAATCAAAATGTTTTACAGTAATCTAGTGCAACGATGACCCATAGGCGTGTCCATAAAATTTACTTGGTGGCAAGTATACAAATTTTAAATTATATATAGAACTTTTGTTCGTAGAGTCAATTTGATATAGTTCCATGCTCTTGGTGTGAGTTTCCCAAATGTTGTCGCTGCCTTTCAAATACGTACATTTAGTTCCTCATCTAAGGAAAGTGTGGCTGTAATAGTGGATCCAAGATAGCTGAACTTCTGTACTGACTCAAGCAGGCTTCCATTCAAAGTAATGGTTGTTGGTTTGCTTATAACATATTTTTGATTGCTTGGGTGGTCTTGAACAATAAACTGTTTAACAAATCAACTAGGAAATTTTGCAAATCAAACTATTTATCTGTAGACTTAATCAGAGTAATGATCATTCAGAATCAGACGAGTCAAATAGGTCGATTACTGCTTTCGGCTGAACAAACAAACAAACCATCCTTTTTCCAATATTCCTCTTCTTGTCGTAACACATGATCCTCACATTTTACCCAGTAGTCTTTATTTATATTTGATAGAGCCTGATTTGTAAGTGTCTCAACATCGCATAATTTGAAAGTTTTATTTGTATATGCTACGTGTCCTTTAACTTTTGCCCAAACTAGTTCTATAGGATTTAAGTGTGCATGATATGGAGGTAGTCTCAAACATCTATGGCCATGTTCTTGAATTAACTTGTCTATTTTAAATATCTTTGTACGTTGTGTCTGTTTTACAAGGCTAAGCAATTCGGGTTTCAAGTAGCTGTCGTTAACTTGTATGTGTTCTTTTATGAGCCACGTTTTGATGCATCTTTTGTACTTGATGATGTTGGGATTCTATCTTCTACGTTAACTACGTTATGGTATGAAGCATTGTCCATTATCAGACAAGAAGGTCGATCTAATATTGGAAGGATACTTTTCTCGATCCAGTCTTTAAATATGTGCCCATTCATTTCGGAGTGGTAGTCTCTATTGTCTATGGATTTTGAAATGAAAACGAGATGAGCATTCTGCAACAACCCATTATGTCTGCTACCTGCATGTGCAACTATCAAACGTTGCCCTTTACTGCTTGGTACTGATCTTTTAATACTTCCATCTGCTAACTGCCATTCCTTTTCATTTGTATGATGAGCGTTGATCCAAGTTTCATCTAAATAAACAATATCATAATCATTTTCGCGCATTTCCTTCACTTCACGTAAATACTTGCTTCTAAGAGCTACTAGATGTGGCTTCTCACAAATAATGTTTTTCCCACCAGCATACTTTCTAAAGGTGAAGCCTGCACTTCTTAATATTTTCCATAATGAAGTTTTTGATATTTCAATGTCGTTGTTAGTTTTCAGCCAAAGCTTCAACTTTCTAAGTGTCACTTCTTCGTTTATATCAAACATTCGACAGATTTCTCTTTTTACTAGGTCCATATCAAAACTGTCTAACGTTTCTTTCCTTCCTTGCTTTCTTGCATTTGTTGGCAATACATATCCGCTTCCTTTAACTATTCGATCTAATGAACGTTTACACAAACCTAAAATATGCATTGTTCTCTTCGCAGGGTTTGATAAAGAACAATAAAGATGTCCCTTTTTACGCTCTCTGCAGAAGTATTGATAAATCTTTATAGCAATGTTATGCTCAGTAAAATATTTTGCCTTTATATTCATTCTCACATAGACTTGCAGAAGATAATATGGATAGTGCCGCCTCCTTTCTGTAAATATTGAGATTTGCCTCTGAATTTATGACTCGAACTCGAGTCTACGGCCGTGATTTTGACGTCACATAATTTCCGGTTTCGGCTAAAATGTCATTTTGTGCTAAACGGGAAATTTCATATGTAACATTTCTTTATAAAAATTTATAGTGGAAACATAACTATTTTAGGACGGTGCGCATTCAGCCGTGAAGGTCATGCCTATATGTTAAAGAGTGAGCTGTGAGATGTAAGCATCTACAAAATCCCTCCGGTGTTTATAATATCGATTAACTTTTTTTTAATATAGGTTAAATAAGGCATCTTTGAAACTGGATCACATTTCTTTGATAAAAAAAATTTTTATAGCGACATTAGTATTCTAAACCTAACTTCAAAAGATCAATGCAAATGAACAATAAGTTTTTGAAAAAAATAAATTAATGTCTAGGCAAACGAATTTGAACGGACTATAGCAGAAAATAATAAAGATCTACAACAATTACTTAATGTGATAAACATAAGCAAAAAATATGGACTAGATATGAATATCAAAAAGACAAAAACTATGATCGTAAGCAAAGAAAATTCTCAAGACTTACTATTAAGTATCACAATTGAAGGAATACATCTGGAGACAGTTCAGAACTACAACTACCTGGGACATACTATAACCAGTGATGGAAAATTACAACTGGAATTTAAAAAAAAAGAATAGGAATGGCAAAAAGTAATTTAATGCCATGAAAAACATACTAACATCAAAACAAATAAAACCAGGGCTAAAACTAAGAATATCAAAATGTTATGTGTTCTCAATATTCCTATGTGGTGCAGAAACATGGACATTAGACAAGAAAACAGAAACAGAAAATTGAAGCCTTTGAAATGTGGATTTATAGAAGAATAGGTAGAATTGGATGGAAAGAAAAGAAAACAAACGATGAAGTTTTAAAGCAACTAAAAATGAAAAGAGAACTACTAAACACAATTAGAACAAAACAAATGAAATTGTTGAGACATGTTAAAAGACATAACAGCCTAATAAAAGTAATATTGGAATGGAAAATACAAGGTAAATGGGGCAGAGGCAGAAGAAGACTAACATGGACGAGTAACATCTAAAGATGGGCAAGTCAACCTATGATAACCTGCACCATCAAAGCAAGAGACAGAGTGGAATGGCGCACCATGGTAGCCAACCGTCGATGCGGAGATGGCACTCGATGATGATGATGAGAAATTTAACCGCGGTAGACAAAAACATCTTTTGACCAAACGAGTTGTTTTATTTGTGGACACCTTTGGGTGTTTGTTTAAAATGTGGATCGTGGTAATATATACAGACGTGCTGCGTTTATGAATGTATGGTTTCGTACACAAGCGTTTGTGCACACCCATAGTTGCAGACATACACATATTTATGTGCTCGCTGGGTACAGTAAGAAAAAAGTATCCGCATGGATACACATATTGGGATTCAACTCATATAAACGTTTCATATAAAGCTGAAATGCTCTACCCAGACCTCATTCACATTTCACGGTCAAAATATGCCATTTTAAGTTTTTAGTAGATTTGATCTCCGTAGATATGGAAGCATATCTTTTAGCAACGGCTCTAATTATTAAAAATATGTAAAGACAATCTGCAAATCTCGTGGTTGATTGTACACTGACACTTAACTCATTGAGCTGAAATGTGATTTTGTTGTTTATTCTGATAAAATATCAGAGGAGTCATGGTCTCTGTATCCTCCTCTGAATATCCGCCTCTGACATCTATTTCTATCAGTTCTGAGAAACAGCGTTTTATTTGCGAATCTCCACAATCAACCTATTGTAATGTTCTAAATAATTGATTATTGATCGAAATAAGTCGTCACTCCCTAAACTGTGTGATGCCATGTCGGTACTTGTCTTTAATACAAGTTAATATTTATGTCACAGCCGCGGTGGCTGAATGGTAAATATGCCCGCTACCTGATCTGCAGATTTCGGATTCGATTCCACGAAGTGGCTATTTTTTTCGGAACGACAAGGCCACGGAGTTCACCCATCCTCTTCAAATTGATACCAGAGGTTTCTGGCCTTATACCAACCCTATCACCATAAAATGTGCAGTAAAAAAAAAAAAGTAAAGTACCCCCGTCACGCCAAGTGGCGTATAGGGAATTGGTGTTAGTGACCATACATTTTACAGACCTTCGGCACATGATTTTTGGGATAATATGGTCTGTATTACGCCTGTGCCGCTTCACTTTCCCAGAAAAAAATCCGGTACCCATTAAAGGCTGGATGAACGCGGAAGCCGTCGGTTGGGATCGAATCCTACCCCTTGTCCTTTGTAGTCCAGTTTACTAACCACTGAGCTACCGCGGCTCCCTATAAAATGTGCAGTGATCATGCAAAAATATAGATTTCTAATACCAAATTATCATATGTGCTTATGGAGACAGGAGAAGAAATAGTTTACATTATTTCATTATCTGTCTGCTCTGGTCTGGTCTGGTCGAGTCTAGATCCATCCATCCATCCCGGGTAGGGTCGGGTCTGGATCCATCCATCCATCCATCCATCCATCCATCCATCCATCCATCCGTCCGTCCGTCCGTCCGTCCATCCATCCATCCATCCATCCATACATCCATCCATCCAATCTATCTATCTATCTCTAATTAGTTATTGAAATTCTTTAAGCGTCACAAGAGAAGGGGATCTAAACATCAGAAGTAGCTTCGTCAAACAGGCATATTTATAAGAGAGAGCGTCAGCAATATGTATGAGAGCGTCAGCAGCGTAGTGGTAATGCGCTAGGTTAGAGTTATTAAGAAAGTAGGTTTAAACAGATTGACGTTCTGCAACCAATTCAACTGAAAAAAAATGTGTATCTGACTCACTGGCATGAGAGAAATTAATAGTGGCGACGAAAACACTGTCCTTCCTCTCCGAATCTCTATATGTTTTTGTCCTGGAAAGGAAGAGCTAGATGCCTTGTGATATTTTACTTATTAAATGTGACATTCTCTTTAACATAAATCATCATCATCAAGTACAGTGTCTGCTGGCGTAGGTGATCATGTCTCTCCACAACTTTCGCTCTCGACAGTTATTTATCATTTATCTTGTTGCTCTTCTGCCAAGTCATTCTGTAAAGCTGTATGGTATCTTTTCTCTTTGCTTTCCTCTATCTCTTCGTTGCTCAACTTTCCCAGTTGTCACAATATATTCCAGCTGTTCCTTTATTAGTGGGCACATTTACTTTTCAGCCACCTCGGCTGTGACATATATATTGACTTGTATTAAAGACAAGTACCAACATGGCCAAAAAATGATGATTGTTTCTTTCTAATATTGGAAATTAGTTCTCTCTCTGCTTTGGCCTCTTTCAGAACGTTTTCATTACTCTTCCTAGCTGTCCATGGTATTCTCAACATTCTTCTGTAAAACCATATTTCTACAGCCCACAGTAATTTTCATGTTTTTTGTCCTATTGTCTATGTTTTACATCCATATGTTTAGACTGTTTCTACATAACATTTAAGAACTCTTTTTCTTGTTTCTAATGTCAAAAATGGATTGCACAGTATTTTTATTCATTTTTTTGGAAAGCTGCTTTTGCCTGGGCCATTCTGCATCTCTGTTGTACATCAACCATCTGACATTATTAACATGAATAGTAAAGTGTAAAATATTTGTTTTATGTATTATATATTACTTTTACCGCCATATTGCCTATTCATTATATTATATACAACATTATGTGTTGTGTCCTGTTGAAGAAAAGTTTACCAAAACGTCGGAGATTATCCTGTTACATTTCTAAATAACGTAAAGCCATCTCGTCATGTATTTCGTTCTCTCTACTAAAAAAACATATGACTAAAATATTAGTTCTCAATTATTCAAATACAGTTTTATAAAAGGGATTTAAAAAAAAAGTAAACGAGTAGTCTTGAAGTACGACGTCAGCCGCATGGCAGTATGGAGTCGGGTGCAAAGCCCACCAGAAACCGATGGTGATTTTTCAAAAAAGGGCAAATTTAATCCGCGGTTTCTTTATGACGTGACCCCCACCTGATCTCTTTGATAGTGAGACCCGGTGTTTAGCCTTCTCAGATGTGGCAATGAATGCGAACGAGGTCCGGTGTGTACTCGCGCACGTTAAAGAAACGCTGGCTGTTCAAATCAAAAAGAGTAGGCTGGTCACTGCACGGGCTAAACTATTAGAAGTTATATACCCACATCGGTATTTTATTTTCGATTTTCTCAAAGGGGTATTAGAGGGCCTATGACATCGTCCAGTGTGCAATGAGAGTGATGCTAACAAACAAACAAACAATATAATGATTTGTTAATGGATGCTTATCAGTACTGGTGTAACTTTTTCAATTTATGTCACTTCTAATTTGTCTCTTAATTCACAATTAATTATTCTTCGAAGCCATGCCTTCAATGGTTGTTATATTTCTTTTCCTCTTTCCTATTAACGTCCTTGTTTTTGGACTGGTAGCACAATGTTGCAAGAAATACTCGGCTGAACATTGCCTTTTTTATAACCTTCATCTAATTTTTAAAAAAAATTATTGTTAGTTTTTCAATTATTAACGATTCTGTGTCAGCAATTTTTCTGGATTATCAAGTTTTTGCAACATTGACATGTCTGCTCTTTGCATCGGTAATAGTATTATGATTGTTCTTGCATTTGAACGAATTAAATCATGTTTTAGCAGCTGCGTCAATAATCCACCGTTTTGTAACCACATGCCTCTATAGGGAAAATACTGACACTTAGCTATTCTTATGTTTTTTTGTTGTATTCGTCTTTCACAATCCTTTGAAATGTGCGTTTATAGAACAATAGGAAGAATTGGATGCGAAAAAAAAAATAAAACATACGATAACATCTTGAAACAATGAAATATGAAAAGAGAACTACAAAACACAATTAGAACAAGACTGTTGTACTTGTTGTATTAGACTTTCACAAGCCTTTGAAATGTGGATATATAGAAGAATAGGCAAATTTGGATGGAAAGAAAAGAAAACAAATGATGAAGTCTTAAAACAACTAAAAATGAAAAGAGAACTACTAAACACAATTAGAACTAAGACAAATGAGATTTTTGGGGCATGTTGTTAGACACAGCAGCCTACTAAAAGTAATCTTGGAAGGGAAAATACAAGGTAAAAGATGCAAAGGCAGACCAAGACTAATACGGACGGCTAACATCAAAAAATGGACGTCAGCCAATGACGACATGCACTATCAAAGCAAGAGACAGAGTGGAATGGCGCTCTATCGTAGCAACCTTCGAGGCGGAGACGGAAGTCAACGATGATCGTAAGTCTTTCACACAAACAGATAGAGAGAGAGGGAGGGAGAGAGAGAGGGAGAGAGAGAGAGAGAGAGAGAGAGAGAAAGAGAGAGAGAGTCCCCAGTACTATGTGAATCCTAGGTCATTTAGTCATAGTTCCACTCAGGTTTAAATACAAGAGGTCCATAGTTACAGACAGCACGTCTTATCTGGTTTCACCCTAATTTCAAGTATGTAAATGTGATTGCCGCTGTAAGCTCCTGCTGTTTTTATGTCGTGTCTTGTTGATTCTTCTTTAAAATGTTGGGTCGCAACTTCCGTTTTTGTGGTATTAACGTTCTATGCAACTTATGTCTTGTGTTTGGGGGATTGGTTAGTCTGGAAGCAAGACGCCGATCTCGAGGCAGAGAAGTTGTGAGTTCAAATATCGGCGTTACCAGTTGGGATTTTTATTTGCGATTTCTCTCTGCGGCAACCACCCCTTGTCTCAGCATCGGGGCCCTGCTTGAAACATTAATTGCTCATCGAAGAAAAGCATAAGAGTCCCTCCGCAGTCGGAGTTATCTGCCTGTGTCGAGAGGGACCCCGGTGCACACGGCTGCCAGGAACAAACGGATTATTAACACGCAACATTCAGTTCCTAGTCTCTAGGGACTTCGCCAGATGTGAAAGCTGGCAAATGCAAAGAAATAAAAATATGTTGTAAGTAAAAAAAGTAAAGTACCCTCGTCACGCCAAGTGGCGTATAGGGAAATATGGTGTTAGTGACCCTATATTTTACACACCTTCAGCACATGATTTTTGGGGTAATGTGGTCGGTATTACGCCCGTGCTGCTTTACTTTCCCAGAAAAAAATCCGGTACCCATTTAAGGCTGGGTGAACCTGGAAGCCGTTGGTTGGGATCGAACCCTATCCCTTGTCCTTTGTAGTCCAGTTCACTAACCACTGAGCTATCGCGGCTCCTAAATATGGTGTTAGTGACCCTATATTTTACAGATCTTCAGCACATGAATTTTGGGGTAATGTGGTCAGTATTACGCCCGTGCTGCTTTACTTTCCCAGAAAAAAATCCGGTACCCATTTAAGGCTGGGTGAACCTGGAAGCCGTTGGTTGGGATCGAACCCTATCCCTTGTCCTTTGTAGTCCAGTTCACTAACCACTGAGCTATCGCGGCTCCTAAATATGGTGTTAGTGACCCTATATTTTACAGATCTTCAGCACATGAATTTTGGGGTAATGTGGTCAGTATTACGCCCGTGCTGCTTTACTTTCCCAGAAAAAAATCCGGTACCCATTTAAGGCTGGGTGAACCTGGAAGCCGTTGGTTGGGATCGAACCCTATCCCTTGTCCGTGGTAGTCCAGTTCACTAACCACTGAGCTATAGCGGCTCCAAAAAATATGGTGTTAGTGACCCTATATTTTACAAATCTTCAGCACATGAATTTTGGGGTAATGTGGTCAGTATTACGCCCGTGCTGCTTTACTTTCCCAGAAAAAAATCCGGTACCCATTTAAGGCTGGGTGAACCCGGAAGCCGTCGGTAGGGATCGAACCCTACCCCTTGTCCGTGGTAGTCCAGTTCACTAACCACTGAGCTATAGCGGCTCCAAAAAATATGTTGTGTTACTACGCTTTTTGTTGTTTCCTGGATCCTTAAACACCCTGGTTATCTTCGACAGTCTTTCGCATTACTTTGTCTTCATACAATGAAAGATATATGAATGATTGTTGGGGACACATCGGACACCTTCGGCGATCTGTCTCTTTACTCTGCCTTCATATCATCAAAATATATGTAAGTGATTGTAGACATCGTGGTCATATCCGACAGTCCTTCTCATTACTTTGTCTTCATACAATCACAAGGTATATAAATGATTGCATACATCCTGGTAATCTTCAACGGCCTGTCTTATTACTCTATCTTCGAGCAGTTAAAATAAACATGAATGACAAACACCTTTTTGCTTTCCATACATATTTGATATCTTTGAATAATTGGTGGTTTCTGTTGGCACTGCTTGTCACATTAATCTCTACATTGTATGTTATGAATGATATTTTTTGTTTTTAATTGGGAACCTTGAAAGCTTATATGTATTGATACTTTTTTATTGGAAACCTTGAAAGCTTATAGGTAAGGATAGTTGTTTTATTGAGGACCTTGAAAGCATGTAGGTATTGATACCTTTTTATTGGTGACCTTGAAAGCTTATAGGTATTGATACCTTTTTATTGGGAACATTGAAAGCATATTGGTATTGGTACCTTTTTATTGGGAACCTTGAAAGCATATAGGTATTGATACTTTTTTATTGGGAACCTTGAAAGCATATATATATTGATACTTTTTTTATTGGGAACCTTGAAAGTATATAGGTATTGATACCTTTTTATTGGGAACATTGGAAGCTTATAGTTATTGATACCTTTTTATTGGGAACCTTGAAAGCATATAGGTATTGATACTTTTTTTATTGGGAACCTTGAAAGTATATAGGTATTGATACCTTTTTATTGGGAACATTGGAAGCTTATAGTTATTGATACATTTTTATTGGGAACCTTGAAAGCATATAGGTATTGATACCTTTTTATTGGGAACCTTGAAAGCATATAGGTATTGATACCTTTTTATTGGGAACCTTGAAAGCATATAGGTATTGATACCTTTTTATTGGGAACCTTGAAAGCATATAGGTATTGATACCTTTTTATTGGGAACCTTGAAAGCATATAAAGTATTCTCCACAAGCTCCCACTGTTTATCCTATCAACACCTTTTTTCAAGATAAAACGTACTTCTTCTTTCCTTCTTCATTTGCCTCTCAGTATCCAGGGAAGTTATAATTTGATGTATTTTGCTTCTCTCTTGGCCTCTCCTGCTGTTATGTTTCTAATATTATATCAATCCATCTTTTTTGTGATCAGCCCTTCCAGTCTGGTGTTCTTGCAATGTTTATTCAAAGCTCTTTGTGTTTTTTTGTCCTTTTGTCTTTTTCCGTGGTCGAATCATTGCATCTATTGTTTCTTTATGTACTCTATGGTGGGAATTATTACTATATTGTTTTACCCCAGTTCTGCATTTCTGACTTTATCTCTTAGGCTTTTCCTGTCATTGGTCTAACACATTTAATTTCGGTATTGGTTGTTTTATTTTCTTTCTTATTGTTCTTTAGTGTGGAATCCAGGTTTGGTATTGATTTCACAATGTCAGGATGAAGATTTGTGCTGTAGAGTACCCGTTTTGCTTCTAGCGTTATTTCCAGGTTGGACTGCAATGGTGATAGTTGTCCGATATTTTGACAAACTGTGTTGTATCTTGGTTCTTTCTCTGCTGCTTGTGAATTGTAGCTTCTTATTGGACTTCTTACATACGTAAATGTATATTCACCATTGTGATGAATATTTGTTGAAAATTATATCAATGTTGAACTTTCCTTCGTCATACGATATCATCATTCATTGTGAGCAATCTGGATTTTGAAACACCATCCGGATGAATAACACAGCTCACGGTATGCACATAGCACTACTCAGTAGCTCCAGCACCAATGTTTTAGTTTGAAGTGATAATGGGGCCTTTGAATAATCTTTTTTTTTTTAAAAAGTGCTCCGGTCCCGCCAAGAGGCGTAAAGGGAATATGGTGTTAGTGACCATACATTTTACAAACCTTCGCACATGATTTTTGGGGTAATGTGGTCGGTATTACGCCTGTGCCGCTTTACTTTCCCAGAAAAAAGCCGGTACCCATTAAAGGCTGGGTGAACCGGAGTGAACACATGAAATTGATAGTCATAAATTGAAAGATGACGCCATAAAGGAAAAGTTTAACATAGAGCTAAGTAATTGTTATACAGCACTTGGTGAAACAGACTTAGATATCAATTAAATGTGGGACTCACAGAGCTAAATACTAATGACAGCAGCAGAAGCAAGTGCCGGACTGAAGAAAATGGAAAAACGAGCTTGGATCTCAGACACCACATGGAAATACATCAAAGAAAGAAGAGAAGCGAAGAGAGCCATGACTAATGTAAAGACAGATCTTGGAAAGGTTCTGGCAAAAGCAACATACAAAGAATTAGACAACAAAGTGAAAAGTTCAGCAAGAAGAGATACAAGAGCTTATATAGACAATTTGGCAGAGAAAGCAGAGACAGCTGCAATTACAGGAGACAGCAGAACTCTTTATACTGTACAAAAGATGCTGACAAACACCTATACATCCAGTGGAACACCAATTCTAGACAAATCTGGATTAATGCTAACAACAGAGAAAATTGGGGAGTGGGTGTCATTGGTGCCAAGTTCTAACAGAGAAAACTGGAGAGTAGTAGTCATGAGTATCAAGTTCTAATAGAGAAAACTGGAGAGTAGTTGTCATAGGTGTAAAGTTATAACAGAGAAAACTAGAGAGTAGTTGTCATAGGTGTCAAGTTCTAACAGAGAAAACTAGAGAGTAGTTGTCATGAATGTCAAGTTTTAACAGAGAAAATTGGAGAGTAGTTGCCATGAGTGTCAAGTTCTAACAGAGAAAACTGGAGAGTAGTTGTCATGAATGTCAAGTTCTAACAGAGAAAACTGGAGAGTAGTTGCCATGAATGTCAAGTTCTAAACAGAGAAAACTGGAGAGCATTTGTCATGAATGTCAAGTTCTAACAGGGAAAACTGGAGAGTAATTGTCATGAATGTCAAATTCTAACAGAGAAAACTAGAGAGTAGTTGTCATGAGTGTGAAGTTCTAACAGACAAAACTAGAGAGCAGTTGTCATGAATGTCAAGTTCTAACAGAGAAAACTGGAGAGTAGTTGCCATAAGTGTCAAGTTTTAATAGATAAAGGAGACAAATAATAATAAATGAATATTATTATAGAAGTAAACTTCCGAGGCGATAATTCAGCGAATCATAGGAGGAAGAGGTATGTTTTACAGCACTCAGAAAAAATGACAATGAACAACAGAATAAACAAAGAACAATATATGATCCGAAGCAGGATCGAACCCGTACTCCTTGGCACTGCGCCTTGCCACGAGAATCCGAACGCTAGGGAACACTACCACTCAGCTAACATACAACACAGAGAGCTGGATAGTTGTTGTCATGGGTGTCAAGTTCTATCAGAGAAATTTAGAGAGTAGTTGTCAAGGGTTATTGAGTTATTGAGTTATTTGCGGGTCATCATCATTACACTCCGAACATGTCCATAGGTGCTCAGATCCCCTCCTCAGCAATTCCCTTAGTGTCCAGCGACTGACGACTCCAGTTCTATGTTGGTTGATAAGTCTTCTTACACGGCCACCAAGTTTCTCATTTCTGGCTGTGCCCATCTTAACTCCCATTTCCATCATCCGAAGAAGCGACGTTGATCTGTGTTTGTCGAAGTCCTGTGCTCTTCCCACATCTCGGAGTGTATTGATGACGTCCGCCCGATCCATCGGTTGCCCGTCCTCAACGACAGCGCAGCTAGCCAACCTGTCCGCTCTCTCATTTCCCCGTACTCCCGCATGTCCAGGGACATAGACAAAGGTGACCTTACGTATTTTGGATTTCTGCAACGACTCTACCCATTGCATGCGTACAAAGCCCGCCTCCACCTTTTTTATCATGCTCATCGAATCACTCAGTATACATGCGTGGATGTAGTCTTGTGACTCTAACAATTTGAATGCCTTGGTCACTGCCATCACCTCCATTGTCATGCTACTCGTGGTCATGGCGTATGCACCACTGTCTTTCTTGGCTATTCTGCCTGCCGAACGTGCTGTAAATGCCCATGCACTTTTTTCGTGTCGTCTTACAGATCCGTCTGTATAGCTGACTGCATCTTTCTCATCGGTGTTATCGCAGATGAGACCGTTGACCTCAGCATTAACCACGACTGGGTTCTGTTCCCTACTTTTCCTGTCGAGTGTGACAATACATGAGAAAGTTGTCAAGGGTGTCAAGTTCTAACACGGACAAGCAGCTAAATGATGATGATACTGATGATGATGATTGTGATGATGATGATGATGATGATTATGGGAATTATGTTATTATATAGTAGCCTCTGCCAGTCATATTTGACTATGGATTTTCAAGTGCCTAGTTCTTTTGCAATTTGCTAGTTGAGCATAAAGTAAATCTTTTAGTATGCGACCATCTTTCATGTGGCGTAAGTGGCCAAACCAGCGTAATCAACGTTTGTTTGAGCAGCGTGTAGATGTTCGGGAGGCCTGTAGGTGTGAGGACCTCCACGTTTGATCACTTTGTCCTTAGGGGAGATACCAAGAATATGGCGCTGACATCGATTGTGGAATGCGTTTAGCTTTCTCTTTTGCTTTACATATGTTGTTCATGGTTTGCTTTCATGCAATATGATAATGGTTATACAGGGCGTTGTAATCTTCGAACTTTATTTTAGTTGTTCGTCTGCTGCTTTACCAAACGTGCCTGGAAAGACGTACGAAGATGGTTACACTCTTACCAATGAAGGTGTCAATTTATCAATATTTATCTAATGGCAAAAATATGATCTAACCTGGATCTGGTCCTCATAAAGCATGCAACTTTGTCATGGGATTCACGTTGTTAATTTCTATTGTTTCAGACAACATTTAAAATGCTATAACTTTTGTGTCCGTATTTACCAGATAGTAAACTCATTAATCTCCAATCATTGGAATCTTTGATTTATTTTACCTATAAACGTTAGATGCGAGAAAGAGAGTTCATCGGTGCTATAGAGAATAAATTCTAAAACATGGAATCGAATCATGGACAGTAGACAAACAAATGAAAAGACAGATGGAGGCCACAGAGATGGAATTTCTCAGAAGAATGTTGAAAGTTCCCTGGACAGCTAAAAAGACCAATGAGGAAATTCTCAAAGAGGCCAACACAAAAAGGGAGCTCTTAAAAAACATCAGAAAAAAACAATCAACATTTTTCGGGCACATCATGAGAAGAGGAAAGTTGGAATACTTGGTAACAACTGGCAAAATAAAAGAAAAGAGAGGAGATCGTGGATGACAAGAGAGAAAATACTGGATAACTTGGTGTCATGGCATGGAAAACAGTCAACAACAGAACTGATATGGTGCACTGTAGATAGAAGATTGTGGAGGGACATGATCGCCTACACCAACCGGTATGGAACATGATGATGATGATAAACGTTACTGTTATTATACTCCATTCCCGCCCTGTTGAGTCTCCTCGCCAATCTATGATAATCGATAACTCACAATTTCTAGTATAATTCTTTTATAGTTGCTATCTTCTGAATTGGGAGCCCCGATATCTCAGTGGTTAGTTAACTGGACTACAAAGGACAACTGG
This sequence comes from Megaustenia siamemsis, assembly GCA_032433765.1. NCBI lineage: Eukaryota > Metazoa > Mollusca > Gastropoda > Stylommatophora > Ariophantidae > Megaustenia > Megaustenia siamemsis. The sequence goes on along the minus strand of JAVIAB010000041.1, from coordinate 42,017,205 downwards.
TCGGGTTCGATCCTGATAGACGACTTCTAGCTTAACCCAGCCATAAAAATGGGTACCGGATTTTTTTATGGGAGAGTAAAACACCACGGTCGTAATCCCGACTACATTACCCCAAAAATCATGTGCCGAAGATCTGTAAAAATTATGGCTACTAACACCATATTCCCTATACGTCACTTGGTGTGACGGGGCTGTTTACTTCTTTAATGTCTTCTCCATTATTTTAGTAACTTCCTTGTTTTAGCAGCCTGATTGAATAGCTCATTTCCGTTAAGAGATTTACTATTGATTGTGAAATAGATATCGATCCGTGGATGTACAATTAACACCACCATAACACAATCTACAATCATTATACTTTTTTACAAATATTTCAGATAAATGAATGGCCAGATGTTTGTAATTTACATTTAAACACTATCGGATATGGCGCTGGTTATACATAGATCATAAAGAACACCACAAAAGAACATTGAGTGATTTATGCTTAAGATACGAAATATAATACAGGGACCATGATGTGAAAGAGAACCTGATAGGAGTCCAGAACTTGATAACCGCATTTTCGCCAAACATGCTTTAATATACGACTTCCTGTTTAGGAAATTAATCTCCCGTTCCTGATATTGTTGGGCTCTACGTATTGATTCATTCTGCCTAACCCGGTTACTGTTTAGGAAACGAACTTTTAGTCATTACTTCGAAAAAGTGTTTACCACTTTTTGGTTTGGATTATTACCGAATAGCGTCTGATAGTGATGGTTATTATTCAGCATATCGGTAGCTAAGAAGTGACAGCAAAACATGATAAATTGAATGATATTAATTACTGATTTGCTGCTATAGAATAAAGGTTGTATCATTTACGTCTACCTAACGTTTCTGCTTCTGGATTATTTCCTAACCATTAACGTAGCTGGGATACAATTAACAACTGTATCCTTCTTCTAGTCCTCTCTTTTTTCTGTCCTTCCTTACTTCATTTTAGTGTCTTTATTTTCTTTTCTTACTTCCTTTTTATTTATCCTTTTCTTTCCTTCATTCATTAATTCATTCATTGTTTGTTTTTTTCTTTCTTCATTCTTTCAGTATTCACCCTGTGATTCATCCGCCCTTAAACCGACGTCAAGTTGGTGTAACTAAGCTGAGCTGAGCTTTACAGCAAGCTGTGATGTCTGCACATTTGAGCTCACACCGTATTTGAACATTACATTTTTTAAACATCTCTACTCGCCGCTGGCCAGACTCATTAATCTGTCTTCAGGGACATTTGCATGATGTAGAGTTGGAGTTTCTTCGGTTGCTCGTGAATCGTGATACAAACAGTCAGCTTGAAGTTGCTCACCACTTTCAACATACGAATTGTTAAGTGTTTTAGTTGCCCGATCTGAGTTTACATGTCAATTCCCTGTACATCCATATGATACTATGTATCCTTCATTTTCTCTACATGAACGGCCTCGACAGGCCATAGTAAAAAAGTAAAGTACCCCCGTCACGCCAAGTGTCGTATAGGGAATATGGTGTTAGTGACCCGTCACGCCAAGTGTCGTATAGGGAATATGGTGTTAGTGACCCGTCACGCCAAGTGTCGTATAGGGAATATGGTGTTAGTGATCATAAATTTTACAGACCTTCAGCACATGATTTTTGGGGTAATGTGGTAGGTAATACGCCCGTGCCGCTTTAATTTCCCAGAAAAATCCGGTACCCATTGAAGGCTTGGTGAACCCTGAAGCCGTCGGTGAGATCGAACCCTACCTCTTGTCCTTTGTAGTCCAGTCACTAACCACTGAGCTATCGCGGCTCCTCGACAGACCATTGTTACCTGAAAGTGGATTCCGTTAAACCGGACAATTGGGGTAAATACCATGTCAACTAAGTCTATCTTTCCGCACATTGGGCAAAACTCTCATAAAGACTGTGGTTCTTATTAAGTTCATTGAAAACTATTATTTAGAACTCGATCCACGTTCATTTTTATCTCGGACCGAAGACAGCACGTATGGCGGAAGTGACAGTTCTCCACAATAGACGATTTGCTGCTAGTTCATGCTTATTTCTTACTTCCGTGTTCGGGTCTTCACAAGTAATTCTTTTTTGCTTATAGATTCCTTTTGTCTTCCATGTTTTCTTTTACCATATGATTTCCATATGAGTGCCTGATGAGCAAGTATTTCTTCATCCATTCTCAACACATGAAACATGTGATTCCAACGTGGTCTTCTCCACATAAACCTCGACACGTTTTCAAGTGTATACTCGTCTCTTATAACTTCGTTTGAAATGTATTCTCTCCAGCTTATATTTGAGATTTTTCTAAGACAAAGGACATGCACCCGTTGTGTGCCTTCTCACCATCGCCCGTTTGAGCACGTAATTTTCAAAGTTTGCACTTTCCGGGGAGGTTTTGCTGGTAAAAGCTCATATCTGATGGGCATAAAGAAACGTCGATTTGGGAACATTTCTAGGGAAACCGATGCTAGTGCGAAAACATTGATAGTTACATTTTTTTAGTTCGACATCAATCCTGAGAGGAAATCAAACGTACACAATTTCCAAGTAACGATATATAAAGATGCTCTCCCCTCTACAATTACAACAACTACTAATACTGCTACAACAACTACTATTACTGCTACAACAACTACTATTACTGCTACAACAACTACTATTACTGCTACAACAACTACTATTACTGCTACAACAACTACTATTACTGCTACAACAACTACTATTACTGCTACAACAACTACTATTACTGCTACAACAACTACTATTACTGCTACAACAACTACTATTACTGCTACAACAACTACTATTACTGCTACAACAACTACTATTACTGCTACAACAACTACTAGTACTGCTACAACTAGTACTATTACTGCTACAACAACTACTATTACTGCTATAACAACTACTATTACTGCTACAACAACTACTATTACTGCTACAACAACTACTATTACTGCTACAACAACTACTATTACTGCTACAACAACTACTATTACTGCTACAACAACTACTATTACTGCTACAACAACTACTATTACTGCTACAACAACTACTATTACTGCTACAACAACTACTATTACTGCTACAACAACTGCTATTACTGCTACAACAACTTATACAACTGGTAGTGTTACTGCTGCAATGACAGTTTCTACTACAGTTACTGCTCTTTCAAAATAACAACTACTACTACAGCCACTACAGCTGCAACAAAAACAATAACTACTACTACTACTACTACAGCCACTACAGCTGCAACAAAAACAATAACTACTACTACTACTACAGCCACTACAGCTGCAACAAAAACAATAACTACTACTACTACTACAGCCACTACAGCTGCAACAAAAACAATAACTACTACTACTACTACAGCCACTACAGCTGCAACAAAAACAATAACTACTACTACTACTACAGCCACTACAGCTGCAACAAAAACAATAACTACTACTACTACTACAGCCACTACAGCTGCAACAAAAACAATAACTACTACTACTACTACAGCCACTACAGCTGCAACAAAAACAATAACTACTACTACTACTACTACAGCCACTACAGCTGCAACAAAAACAATAACTACTACTACTACTACTACTACAGCCACTACAGCTGCAACAAAAACAATAACTACTACTACTACTACTACAGCCACTACAGCTGCAACAAAAACAATAACTACTACTACTACAGCCACTACAGCTGCAACAAAAACAATAACTACTACTACTACTACAGCCACTACAGCTGCAACAAAAACAATAACTACTACTACAGCCACTACAGCTGCAATAAAAACAATAACTACTACTACTACTACAGCCACTACAGCTGCAACAAAAACAATAACTACTACTACTACTACAGCCACTACAGCTGCAACAAAAACAATAACTACTACTACTACTACAGCCACTACAGCTGCAACAAAAACAATAACTACTACTACTACAGCCACTACAGCTGCAACAAAAACAATAACTACTACTACTACTACAGCTACTACAGCTGCAACAAAAACAATAACTACTACTACTACTACAGCCACTACAGCTGCAACAAAAACAATAACTACTACTACTACAGCCACTACAGCTGCAACAAAAACAATAACTACTACTACTACTACAGCCACTACAGCTGCAACAAAAACAATAACTACTACTACTACTACAGCCACTACAGCTGCAACAAAAACAATAACTACTACTACTACAGCCACTACAGCTGCAACAAAAACAATAACTACTACTACTACAGCCACTACAGCTGCAACAAAAACAATAACAACAACTACTACTACAGCCACTACAGCTGCAACAAAAACAATAACTACTACTACAGCCACTACAGCTGCAACAAATACAATAACTACTACTACTACAGCCACTACAGCTGCAACAAATACAATAACTACAACTACTACAGCCACTACAGCTGCAACAAAAACAATAACAACTACTACTACAGCCACTACAGCTGCAACAAAAACAATAACTACTACTACAGCCACTACAGCTGCAACAAAAACAATAACTACTACTACTACTACAGCCACTACAGCTGCAACAAAAACAATAACTACTAATACTACTACAGCCACTACAGCTGCAACAAAAACAATAACTACTACTACTACTACAGCCACTACAGCTGCAACAAAAACAATAACTACTACTACTACAGCCACTACAGCTGCAACAAAAACAATAACTACTACTACTACTACTACAGCCACTACAGCTGCAACAAAAACAATAACTACTACTACTACAGCCACTACAGCTGCAACAAAAACAATAACTACTACTACTACAGCCACTACAGCTGCAACAAAAACAATAACTACTACTACTACTACAGCCACTACAGCTGCAACAAAAACAATAATTACTACTACTACTACAGCCACTACAGCTGCAACAAAAACAATAACTACTACTACTACTACAGCCACTACAGCTGCAACAAAAACAATAACTACTACTACTACTACAGCCACTACAGCTGCAACAAAAACAATAACTACTACTGCTACTACAGCCACTACAGCTGCAACAAAAACAATAACTACTACTACTACAGCCACTACAGCTGCAACAAAAACAATAATTACTACTACTACTACCACAGCCACTACATCTGCAACAAAAACAATAACTACTACTACTACTACTACAGCCACTACAGCTGCAACAAAAACAATAACTACTACTACTACTACAGCCACTACAGCTGCAACAAAAACAATAACTACTACTACTACTACAGCCACTACAGCTGCAACAAAAACAATAACTACTACTACAGCCACTACAGCTGCAACAAAAACAATTACTACTACTACTACAGCCACTACAGCTGCAACAAAAACAATAACTACTACTACTACAGCCACTACAGCTGCAACAAAAACAATAACTACTACTACTACTACAGCCACTACAGCTGCAACAAAAACAATAACTACTACTACTACTACAGCCACTACAGCTGCAACAAAAACAATAACTACTACTAATACTACAGCCACTTCAGCTGCAACAAAAACAATAACTACTACTACTACTACAGCCACTACAGCTGCAACAAAAACAATAACTACTACTACTACAGCCACTACAGCTGCAACAAAAACAATAACTACTACTACTACTACAGCCACTACAGCTGCAACAAAAACAATATATACTACTACTACAGCCACTACAGCTGCAACAAAAAACAATAACTACTACTACTACTACAGCTGCAACAAAAACAATAACTACTACTACTACAGCCACTACAGCTGCAACAAAAACAATAACTACTACTACTACAGCCACTACAGCTGCAACAAAAACAATAACAACAACTACTACTACAGCCACTACAGCTGCAACAAAAACAATAACTACTACTACAGCCACTACAGCTGCAACAAATACAATAACTACTACTACTACAGCCACTACAGCTGCAACAAATACAATAACTACTACTACTACTACTACAGCCACTACAGCTGCAACAAAAACAATAACTATTACTACTACTACTACTAGGGAATAGGGAATATACGAAGTCTTAAAACAACTAAAAATGAAAAGAGAACTACTAAACACAATTCAAACAAGACAAATGTGATTAGATTTTTGAGCCATGTTAAAAAGCACAACAGCCTACTAAAAGTAATCCTGGAGGGGAAAATACAAGGTAAAAGAGGCAGAGGCTGACCAAGACTAACATGGACGAGTAACATCAAAAGATGGACAAGTCAATCTATGACAACCTGCACCATCAAGGCAGGAGACAGAGCAGAACGGCGCTCCATGGCAGCCAACCTTCGTTGCGGAGACGGCAGTCGATGATGATGAATATATATATATATATATATATATATATATATATATATATATATATATATATATATAATGATGTTCTCAAAGCTACACATAATTTTTATGTGCACTTTGATGATAAAGGTTCTAGGATTATAGAAGGAGAAAAATATATTGCCGCATACTGCTGCCGCAGTTCTAGAAGCCACGTATGTATTGAGCAACATAACACTAGTGCAAGTAATAAGTTTACGAGAAATCTGACGCGCTTAGAACGCAAGGGGAATCAATTAAAGAAAAAAAACCCATATACATGTATAATATCAAACATATATTTACACGAATCATCAAAGATAAGATCTGACAATCAAATATGAGATTACAAACACTAAAATAGGGGGATATTTACAAAAAGTGGGGGAGGTGGAAAGGGGGGGGGTGGGGGGGGGGGAATCAGAGGAAATTAAATTTTTAAAAAATTGCAAAAAAGCGATCTTATTTGGTGAATTTAAAATGAGCATGTTATCATTTTGTTGCGGATCTACGACTTTGGAGTAATTGTTAATAATTCCTCCTCTTGTTCTTCAGCTTCTTCTTCTCCTTCTATACTTCCTCATTTGCCTTTCACCATCAAGGGGAGATAACTAATTTGCGGGCTTTTGATCTTCTCTTAGCTTCTACTGTTGTTACATTTTCTGTCTCTAATAGTACATCAGTCCATCTTTTTTGTGCTTTTCGATCTGGTGTTCTCGTAACGTTTATTAAAGTCTCGTTGTGTTGTGTTTTTGGTATTTCTGTATTATCATGTGGCCAAACCATTTTATTCATTGTTTCTTTAAGTATTGTATGGAGATAATTATTCCCATCTTTTTTCCCTCAGTTCTTCATTATAGATCTTGTCTCTCTGATTATTTCGTGACATTCGTCTAACACATTTCATCACGGCAGTGGTTATTTATTTTTTTTTTTAATGTTCTTGATAAAATCTAGCGTCCAAGTCTGGCATTGGTCAACGGTGGAATGAAGATTATAATGTAGTATCCGTAGTATTATAAAGTTATTATGTAATGTTTTTGAGTTATTGAGTTATTTGCGGGTCATCATCATTGCACTTCGAACATGTCCATATGTGCTCAGATCCCCTCCTCAGCAAGTCTCGAAGTGTCCAACGACTGACGACTCCAGTTCTGTGTCGGTTGATAAATCTTTTTTATACGGCCACTAAGTCTCTCATTTCTGGCTGTGCCCATCCTAACTCCCATCTCTTTTATACGAAGGAATGACGTGGATTTGTGGTAGGCAAAGTCCTGTGCTCTTCCCACATATTGGAGGGCATTGATGATGTCCGCCCGATCCATTGGTTGACCGTCCTCAACGACAACGCAGCTAGCCAACCTGTCCGCTCTTTCATTTCCCCGTACTCTCGAATGTCCAGGGAAATAACCAAAGGTGACCTTACGTATTTTTCATTTCAACGACTCTACCCATTGCATGCGTACAGAGCCCGCCTCCACTTTTTTTATCATTCTCATCGAATCACTCAGTATACATGCGTGGGTGTAGTCTTGTAGCTCTAACCATTTGAATGCCCTGGTCTCTGCCATCACTGCCATCACCTCCATTGTCATGCTACTCGTGGTCATGACGTATGCACCACTGTCTTCTTTGGCTATTCTGCATGCCGAGCGTGCTGTAAATGCCCATGCACTTCTTTGGTGTCGTATTACAGATCCGTCTGTATAGATGACTGCATCTTTCTCATCGGTGTTATCGCAGATGAGACCGTTGACCTCAGCATTAACCACGACGGGTTCTGTTCCCTACTTTTCCTGTCGAGTGTGACAATACACAAGAAAGTCCCCTTGAACGACGTAGGCACCGGTATCCACTCCTCACCAACGTTGATATTGGTAAGCCCACAGACCTGTTTGATGACATTTGCTGCTCGGCCCACTTATGATTTTGCCACTTTTTAGCCTGATACCTTTCCCTGTGTTGAGTTCGTGTTGCAGTGGATGTTCTTTATCCGCATTAATCTTCAGGTATGCTCGTGTCCTCCAGATCTTGATTCTGTCATCCATCGTTGAAAAGTCAAGAAGATACTTCATTGCTACACAGGGAGTGTCCCTTGTGCATCCCAAGATAATGCCCATGGCCTCATTTTGTATTTTCTGCAGCCTATCAATTTGAGTCGTACTGACAGTAAGAATTGCCAGGGTAAACTCGATTGGTGCAATGACTAATCCCTGGAACAGAAGAGTAAGTAGCCTCTGCTCGATGTTGGCAGCTGCCATGACCATCAAGGCGGCTAATCCTTTGCGGAATTTTGTTATCACATGGTCAACGTGGTCCCGAAAACACAGGCTGCGATCAAACTTAACGCCGAAGTATGTCATCAACTTGTTCCTGGTCTCCTCATCAGCTCCCATTCGTACTACCGGTGTGTCCCTGTTAACTATTGTTGATTGTTTATATTGTTAAATTACATAAAATAATAATGGAGATTTTAAAAAAAACATCCTTCTTTCACCCCGTTTTCAAAATCAACCAATCACTCAATCTTGCCTCTATCTGAATTGCTATCAAAAGAGACGCCGTCGTACAGATCGTTGGTGATGTTAATAATTATTGGTGGTGTTCCACGTTGTCTGAGTATGTTCAACAATGAGTCTCTATGTATGTTGTCGTAAGTCATTTTTTTTTTTATCATTGAAATTTCGAAGAAATGGTTTCTGCTTTCCTATATGTTCCTATAATTTGTTTCTTCGGGTGAAAATATGATCAAGGCAGATTCTTCATTTTCAATGTCCTGCTTGTTCTTCACACATAACAGTGTCTACGGCATCTTTGATTCTGTTCATGCTGATCTTGTAGAATCTACGAGACAACGATAGAATAGTCACGCCTATCCAGTTGTTGCAATCCTTGAGATTATCTTTTTTTTTAATTTTAACAATGACGCCTCTTTACTACTGTGTTGGTGCTTTTTCTTCATGTCATATTACGTTCAACATTTTCTGCTGTTAAGTCACGGCTAGCCATTGTTTTCAGTATCTTGGGTGTTCCGTCGTTATCACCTGCAGCCATGTTGTTGGTCATGCTTATCGCAACCACCCGCCATTTTTCTCCACAGTGCTGGTTCAATACTTGACGTCATGATAATCACAGTCCTCGCTTGATGATGTCACAGATAACTGTATTCAAGGTGAGGTTATCGAAATGTATATCTTAACTGTGAGGTTGGTGTGTTGGCTGTCAAATCTATTTACTGCTTTGGTATTGGACGGTTCAGGATTTCAGTGAAGTGTTGAGCCCACCGTGTCTTTATTTCTTCACTTGATGGTAACATGGTTCCATATTTATTCATAACAGGTGCCCCACTAGATGTAAAAGTGTTCATTAGCATCTTATGGACATTATAGTGAGTTTTACTATCACCCGACATTGTTGCTCTCTTCGCCGTTATGGTCAGGTTATCTATATAGGTTATCTTGTCTTTTCTAAAGAACTTTTTCTTGTCTAGTTTTTTGTATATTGCTTTTGCCAGGTGTTTACCAAGATCTGTCTCTGCTCGTCTCCTTTCTTTGAATGTGTTTCACGGCTGTTTCTTTCCATATAAAAGTGACATTTTCGTTATAACTGTAGAAAATTGTTCAGTTCATGGATGATGATGTCCTGAGTTTAATACACTCCCCTCATTCTTAAAACTGATATTTTATGGAAGTGGTTTCAGTTTGTGAACCCCACACAAACAAAACATAAAATTGTTTAGCTAAACTACATATTTGTGCATAATTTTAAAATATAATCATGTTCGTAACTAAAGTATCAAAGGACGGCAAATTTGAGAGTTTCTGGGATGCAATATTTAATTCTTAACCACACATAAAATATGGGAGCCCCGGATACTCAGTGGTTAGCGAACTGGACTACAAAGGACAAGAGATAGGGTTCGATCCCAACCGACGGCGTCCGGTTCACCCATTTACCAATGGGTACCGGATTTTTTTCTGGGAAAGTAAAGCGGCACGGGCGTAATACCGACCACATTACCCCAAAAATCATGTACCGAGGGTCTGTAAAATGTATGGTCACTAACACCATATTCCCTATACGCTACTTGGCGTGACGGGGGTACTTTACTTTTTTTTTAACACATAAAAAATGAATAGAATAAATCACTTTGAATGTATATTTGAATAAGTAAGTGTGTTTTACCTTTCATGGAAAGAGAAAAATAAACAAATCAACTAAAGTATTAGAAACAAATAGCTGTGATTTCTATGTAATGTCAGAAATATATGCCATTCTTTCTATTTTCTTAAACCCAGCACTTGCTTTAGTCCATGACCTTACAGCTATGCTGTGGAATTCCTACATTCCATCTACAGTCTTCTCATCTTGTTCCCCACCTCTGCATTGTTGTAATTGAGCCTCAGGTTCAGTTTCCATTATTGTTCTCGTGTTTCAGTTTGTGTCTGTCTATCTTCTTAGGCTTCATATATTTTTGTTATATTGGCTTTTCAGTTTTGGTTACGTATTTCCAATGCATAAGTTCTGATCGCTATTAACATCCGCCACTCTCTATATGGTCTCACAGGCTCTATTAAAGATGATCTTGATTGCCTTCTAATGCACAGCAGGTGGCCAATCTGGTTTTATGTTTCATCAAATAAAATAAATTGGTGATAAATTAAACCTGACGAAAATGGCAATTTATTCAGTCTTGTGTAAAAGTTTTAAATGTGCTCGATGGAGAATATCACATGTCTTGGTCATATATGAGTCGTTTGATGTATGCTTCTTCTTGTACTCTTTAAAACAAATTGCCCAGTGAGAGTACGTTTTAAAAGTTCTATAATTCAGATGTTACATAAATATATTACATAGCAAAGTCTTAGTGGCAGTCTATGCCCTGGGCCCTAGATGCAAGAACATTGAGAAACATGATCTCTACCGAGATGAAATGTGTCAGACGAATGACAGGAAACAGTCTGAGAGATAAGATCTGAAATGAAGAACTGAGAAAAAAGCTAGGAATAGCCCCCGGCCATACAATATATAAAGAAACAACATATAAAATAGTTTGGCCACGTGACAATGCAGAAAGAGCAAAACACAACACAACGAGCCTTCAATAAACGTTGCGAGAACACTAGACCCAAGGGCCGACCACGAAATAGATGGAATGACGGAATATTAGAAACAGTAGGAAACATAACAGCAGCAGAGGCGAACAGAAGAGCAAAATATGTCAAATTATATCTCCCCTTCACGCTGAAAGGCAAATCAGGAAGGAAAGAAGAAAAGGAGAAGAGGAATAAGAAAGTAGCAGTGTATTTCATGTTTACATATTTTATGTGTACATGTATGGATACTTCACTTCATTTCTCCACCTCTGTCCAACTTCAGAACCAATGGAAATCATAATCATCATGTACCATGCCGGTTGGCGTAGGTGATCATGTCCCTCCACAATCTTCTATCTACAGTACATCGTATCAGTCCTGTTGTTGACTGTTTTCCATGCCATGACACCAGCTACCCAGTATTTTCTCTCTTTGTCATCCGCGATCTCTCTTTCCTTTTATTTTGCCAGTTGTAACCAAGTATTCCAACTTTCCTCTTCTCATGATGTGCCCGAAAAATGTTGCTTGCATCTTTCTGATGTTTTTTTAAGAGCTCCCTTTTTTGTTTGGAAATAGTCTTCGAATTTAATACTCCGTATTTTGTTACCTGAGTACTACATGTCGTCATGTTTTATGTGTATGTGAACGCGAGCGTGCGTGCTGTCAACACACATTCACAAGATCATCAGCAGTTTTTACAGCTGTAACAAAAATTACATTGTAAATAATCAGATACAGGAACCAGACAAAAGTAAGAATCCTGTTTTCAAAACAAAGGATTCGCTTTCCTCTCAGGTCGAGGACGTGGCACAAAGGGCGAAGGTCATGGTTCTCTACAAGTGATGATTTGATGCCAGATCTTGTAGTTCTTTGTTGTTTCTTAGTAGCATGGTAGGGCCTTCTCTAGCAATTGTTCTGTGCAGCGATTCTCTAAGTCTTCCTTGTTTTCTTTTACCAGATGGTTTCCACATGAATGCCTGACGGGGAAGTCTTTCTTCGTTCATTCTAAGCTCATGACCTACGTATCCCCAACGCCTTCTTCTTATAAAGCTCGACACGTTTTCTTATTTAGATTCGTCTCTTATCAGCTCGTTTGAAATGTAATCCCTCCAGCTTATGTTTAAAATTCGTCGAAGTTATTTGTTTTCAAAGGCATTTAATTTCCTATTTCAAGTCTGGGTGGATTTCTAGCTGTAATTTCCATATGTTAGCACCGGTATCACATATGAGTTCAACAATCCACGTTTTCTTCCTTTATTGAGAACAGGATTTCCAGATATTTGCCACTTTCCTGAAAGCAATACACATTTATAAAAATAGCGGAGAGGGGGGGGGGGAGGAGAGAATCACACAATAAACCAGAAAGTGATGTTTCAGAGCATGATACATAATCATCTATATCATGTTACAAACATTGCACAACATCAGGAAGTTGAACCCTCTGATCTCGCTCAAACCTCAATTACAGCTTCAGATCGGCAAACATGAAAACTAGACATAAAATGGTATTAATCGGCTAGACGTAAAGACAGATAAGACAAAACAGCGACGTTCTGCCAAAGCCTCTGTCAAATAGAAGACAATGAGAAACCATTACACAAATACTTAGTTTCTTCAAATCTATAATTTCATTTGGACCTTCATTTTTCACCGACCGACTTTGATATGAGTTGAAGAAGCTAAGTATTTTGTTTATTTGTTATTCGTTGACTTGACTCTAACGAAGGCTTTAGCGGAAACCTCGCAATGTTTCTTGTCTCTCTGTAAGTTTAGCTGCCTGATGCTCTTTTTAATTTTAATGTTTTCTACAGCTTTACTCGCTGCCCATGTCTTTGATATATTGGGTACTTGATATTAAATAATATGAAATATTTGCTTGTTTATCTTTATCTGTAAAACTTAATTCTATATTAGTTTTCTTCCTTTACTCAATGTAAACCTGAATTCTATATTAGTTTTCTTCCTTTACTATATGTAGAGCTGAATGCTATATTAGTTTACTTACTTTACAATGTGTAGAGCTGAATTCTATATTACTTTTCTTCCTTTACTATATGTAGAGCTGTATTCTATATTACTTTTCTTCCTTTACTTTATGTAAGCTGAATTCTATATTACTTTTCTTCCTTTACTATATGTAGAGCTGAATTCTATATTACTTTTCTTCATTTACTATATGTAAGCTGAATTATATATTACTTTTCTTCCTTTACTATATGTTGAGCTGAATTATATATTAGTTTTCTTCCTTTACTATATGTAGAGCTGAATTCTATATTACTTTTCTTCCTTTACTATATGTAGAGCTGAATTCTATATTACTTTTCTTCCTTTACTATATGTAGAGCTGAATTCTATATTACTTTTCTTCCTTTACTATATGTAGAGCTGAATTATATATTAGTTTTCTTCCTTTACTATATGTAGAGCTGAATTATATATTAGTTTTCTTCCTTTACCATATGTAAAACTGAAAAATATAAATTAATTTTCTTCCTTTTATTTTCTGTAAAACTGAATTATGTGTAATTGTAGTTCCTGTATTTTTCGATTCTGTTCAAGAACTGAAGTCTACTTCTAGATGCAGGAGTTAAATCAAACATGCCCTCATCTTTTAATGCTCTATAGATATTGCTTTCATGGTTTAAACTTTGTCTCCTGCTCTCTTACTGGCTGATGTGTGTGTTGTCTGTTTGTTTTTTTTTTTTCCCAGCTGAAGGCGTATTGAGCAGAAGCGTCGTTCAAATTTGTGTCGTTCAATCTGTTACGTAATTTTTTAACCATACCATTTTTCTATTTTTTTTTTCACCCCGTTCTCCTGATAACTGAAACAACCGTTGGTGGGTCGCGGAGAGTTAATGCCTCTGTGTTTTGACGACAAAGTACCCGGGTTCGAATATCGTGTCAAGAGTTAAGTGAAATTTTCGTCTTGCCACGCCCTCACCTGGTGTCTGAGGAGTGAGTTCAGGTGTCTAGACTTTTGGGGCAACAACAAAAAACATAAGATCTGTTGAAAAATTCAAAAAGATAGAAATATATATATATATATTTTAAAGAAAGAGAAGAAACAAAGGGAGAATGAGAAAAGATAGATATAAATTATAAGAAAAAAAAGAGAAGAAAGAAAGGGGGAATGAGAAAAGATAGATATAAATTATAAGAAAAAAAGAGAAGAAAGAAAGGGGGAATGAGAAAAGATAGATATAAATTATAAGAAAAAAGAAGAAAGAAAGGAGGAATGAGAAACGATAGATAACAATTATAAAAAAAAAGAAGAAAGAAAGGGAGAATGAGAAACGATATATATATATATATATATATATATATATATATATATAAATTATAAGAAAAAAAGAAGAAAGAAATGGGGAATAAGAAAAGATAGATATAAATTAAAGAGAAGAGAGAAAGGAATAATGTGAAAAGATAGATAGATAGATAGATAGATAGATAGATAGATAGATAGATAGATAGATAGATGGATGGATGGATGGATGGATGGATGGATGGATGGATGGATGGATGGATGGATGGATGGATGGATGGATGGATGGATGGATGGATGGATGGATGGATGGATGGATAGATGGATAGATGGATAGATGGATGGATGGATGGATGGATGGATGGATGGATGGATGGATGGATGGGTGGGGTGTGTGGGTGGGTGGGTGGGCGGATATTGGAAAAAGAGGGAGAGATGGAGCAGGTAGGTAGGTAGGTAGGTAAGTAGAATAAGAGAAGATAGATATAAAAGGAAGAATGAAAAAGAATAGGTATAAATTATAAAGTAATTAAAGAGAAAAAGGAAGAATAAGACGAATTGAATGACCGGGAAAGATACATGAAATCTTACTACGCAAATGCACGTAGATGGTAGTTCACTGCGAACTCAGGGAGCCATGCGTACACAAGCGAGGCTATGCTGTAACCAGCATTATCACAGACACTACATTGCTATGTGTTGCACATATGCTTATCAAAGATACCTTAGTTACCTTGCAGGTTTTATATAACCTGCGTATGATTTCATTGCGTAAATTTGTATTAACTAGAAAAATATAGAGCTGACACTTCAATATAAATACTGACTGAAAATTGCAATATATATATCATGTTATATTATGACAGTCACATCATTATAAATATATATTATCTCATATCATGGTGGAACTGGTTGGTCTCGAGGTAAGACGCCGGCCTCGAGACGGAGATGTTGTGGGTTCAAATCCCGGCTAGTTGGGATTTTTATTTATAATTTCTCTCTGGGGCAACCACCCCTGGTCTCAGCAGCATGGCCCGGCTTGGAACGTCAATTACTCATCGACGGAAAAATATGGGTACCTCCGAAGACGAAGTTATATGCCTGTGCGTCGAGGGACCCCTGTGCACACGGCTTCCAGGAAAGAACGTATTAACATGCAAAGAGGTCAGAGGTAAAAGCTGGCGAACGCATAGAAAAGAAAAACAAAACAAAAAAAAAAACAATAGCATGTCATTCTCGTGTCATATCACATCGTATATATGGCTGGGGCACGTTCAGAAGAAGAAAACCGCATTCCTAAGCAGATACTATATGGTGAACTAATACTTGGAAAAAAGACAAATCGGCAGACCTAAGATGCGAAATAGGTATATTTATACAGCCTGGGCTATGGCTTCCAAATCACAACTTAGCAAAATTAATAGAAGAGAGAACCAAGCTGCCCGTATCATCACTGGTGCTATGAAATCTACACCTATCAAGACTCTAGAAACAGTAACAGGTTTACAACCCTTAGATGACAGACGAGTCACTAAAGTATTGCAACAAGCGGAGAAATATAGAAGGTTCCTTAGCCACCCCATGCGCCAAAGCATAACTGGTTCCGGAATTGTACGACTAAAGAGGAGCGACTTCGCTGCAATTGCCAATGAACTAACTACTGGAGACCCAGTACTTTCCCAAACAATACCGAAACCCTTGGGCCCATCTGATATGTCTCCTCATGGGAAACATAAAACACCAGAACTTAAGGAAAATATAACAAGAATCATGAAAAAAGGCACCCATTCAGACACAGAAAGAAAACACGTAGCCGAAAAATACATACACGATACCTACCCACAAGACTCTTTGTCCCACATATACACAGATGGCTTTGCTACAAATGCCACCAGAAATGGAGGGGGGGGGGTGTTCTTGACGCTGAATAATCAGGACGAGATCAACAAGTCAATAGCTACTGGAAATTTCTCAAACTTTAAAGCAGAAACTGAGACCATCAGAGATGCTGCAACACTGGTTACTCAACACAAAAATAACATGCACAATAAATTGGTGATTCTGACTGATGCACTGTCAGTACCATCAGCTCTAGAAAGCCCCAAGAATAATGAACTAGATGACTTGAGAACAACCCTAGACCAACTATGCAACAACTTCCAGAGAGTTTGTCATTCAGTGGATACCATCACACTGTAATATACACGGGAACGAACGCGCAGACAAATTAGCTAAAGAGGGAGGGAGATTACCACAAGAGAACCATCCGCTCAGTTATGATGAAGCCAAATCCATCCTCAAGGGTCAGTTCCATAAAAAATGGAAACGAGAACACCCAAAGCATAACGAGTGTGACAGATACCACCAACTATCAAGGAGGGATCAAGTCATCATACTTCGCCTACGCACTGGCCACAATAGAATGAGAAATCACATGTTCACCAAATTCAAAATAGGTACAACCAGCCTATGCCACTGTACACTGGACAATATGACTACAAAACATGTTCTACAGGATTGCCCCCAGTACACAGACCCGAGAAGAGCAATGTGGTCCACGCCCACCTCCCTGGAAGAAAAACTATATGGGGCAATTTATTCGCTTAAACAGACAGCTGACTTCATCAGAGAGTCTGGAATCCTACTCTGATTGAGTCTTGATCGCAGATATATATGTGTATGTAAATCATCTCTGAATGACTTCTTAACCTGTGGAAATGACTGGGTACATCTGGCAAGAGATCGCACATCATGGAGAGCATGTAGAAAACAAATGGCATAACATCATTTGAGTCTGTGCTATGGCAAAACATGGCAGAGAAAAGACTCATGAAAACAAATGGCATAACATCATTTGAGTCTGTACTATGGCAAAACATGGCAGAGAAAAGACTCATGAAAACAAATGGCATAACATCATTTGAGTCTGTACTATGACAAAACATGGCAGAGAAAAGACTCATGAAAACAAATGGCATAACATCATTTGAGTCTGTACTATGGCAAAACATGGCAGAGAAAAGACTCATGAAAACAAATGGCATAACATCATTTGAGTCTGTACTATGGCAAAACATGGCAGAGAAAAGACTCATGAAAAAAAAAAAAAGATGGAAAACCCTGTTAATCGGTGGGCCTGACTTGTTCTTTCAGTGGCCAAAAGTGTTTGTGAAATAATGGTAGAATCAGCCACAAGAGTTCAACAAAAACAATAACTCCAAACACACACACACACACACACACACACACACAAACGCAAGCACGCACGCACACACACACACACACACACACACACACACACACACACACACACACTGGACTACTAAACCATGTGACAAGACAAAAAGTACTCGGACTCTCTCTCTCTCTCTCTCTCTCTTTCTCTCTCTCTGTATGTATATATATTGGAACGGAAAGATGATAAAATGCGATACATGATTAAACATACAGAGAAAAATTAATGATGTAAAGGGAATCGGGCATAAATAAGGACTCTCGAAGAGAGATGAAAAGATATAGATCGACAGAGAGAGAGAGAGAGAGAGAGAGAGAGACAGACAGACAGACGTAAATGGGCACAGGTAGTGGCAGACAAAACAATACCGAAAACAATAAGAAGTAAGAACAACAAACAATTGGTATTAGGATAAACGAGGAGGCAACAAGGGACTCTCGTGAGACGGGAGCAGCTGTGGGAATGACGTCATACAGAATAAACACCGATATCAAAAGTCTGTTATAAACATATTAAAGTACTCAACAAATAATCGTTTTGTCTTTTACTTCATCCTTCTATACATCTGGGTGTCAAGAGAAACATAAAATGTTCTTTTTTTTCGTTCTTTCGGACGCAGCAAGTATCAAGTGATGATGTAGAGTTTTCTTGATGTGTTCACACTATCATACCCTAGGGGTCTTATTCAAACATTTCTCTTCTCTATATGATTTATATGGCATCACACAATCTTCTCGGCAAGGTTATTTGGTTATTTGGTTTTGGAAGGCCCCGATACCAATGCAAACGAATTAAAATCCATAAATGCTCAACCGCCCGTGCCAGCGTAATCATCCGAATTAATATCTCATCTCCCAAACAAAGAAAGGTAACTGTAGTCCCCATAGTAGCAGTCTCAGCACACGCCAAAAGACATAAGGCGAAACCGCGCATAAAGTGAACACAGCCAACTGTTCCCTGTCAAACGATATCATCATTCATCGTAAACAATTGGAAAATCGAAACATGATCAAAACGGATGAGATACACAGCTCACGGTGTGCACAGAGCACTTAACTCAGTTGTTGCTCCTGCAACAAGCTGGACTTAAAATATGAGGAAACTGCAACAAGGAACACTTTTCATGCATAGCCTTCAATTGTTCCCGCCGCCTATCAACAATATACCGGAAGTTCACGTCCTCTTGAAAATGATGATCGTCTTATTTCTTTAAAAACATGTATAGGTCTTAATGATGTTAGGCCAAAGTTGTTTACTCCAATTCCGAACATATAGACACACAGTTAGTCGTCAGATTATCCCCGTCGCACATCAAACAACAGAGAGTAAGATTATCGTAGTGCCGGTCTAGGCATGTACGATGAGCCATTAGGATGACGTAGAACATAAAAATGTCGTACACACAACAATTTCGCTACCTTTAGATTCCTGATTACTCTATCGGAAGCAGCCTACGACGAACAAAACACGGTAAACATTTCCTAAAGATATAACACTGCGACTGACGAAGCAGTTTACATTAATGAGTAACATGGAAATAACTTGCATCAAGGAATTCCAACAACGGTCATGAACAGCACCAATGTGACGTAAAGCGCAGATCAAGTTTAGACGGTGGAAGGTCGCATTCACAACACTTGATTTGTCAAAACTGGACTGTTGCCGACGTACGACTTCGCTTTATCGGCGTAGATGTAATAAGTAGATCATCATTTTGACTTTAACGCATAAAAGTGCAATGGAGAACCGAAATTAATCAGATCCCGAATGCACTTCCTGCAGTGAACGAGAGAACGTGACCTAGGTGCACCATCTTTACAACGGAAGTCCAAGGCAGGGTGCTTCTCTATATGCTTTAAATGACATAGCACAATCTTCTCGGCAAGGTGTTTTTGTATATCACAAACATAGATAGACAGACAGACAGAAAGACAGACCGATAGACCGATAGACCGATAGACCGATAGACAGATAGACAGATAGATAG
Organism: Megaustenia siamemsis; assembly: GCA_032433765.1. Taxonomy (NCBI): domain Eukaryota; kingdom Metazoa; phylum Mollusca; class Gastropoda; order Stylommatophora; family Ariophantidae; genus Megaustenia; species Megaustenia siamemsis. The sequence continues at coordinate 41,997,239 of JAVIAB010000041.1, read as the reverse complement.
ATAGATAGATAGATAGATAGATAGATAGATAGATAGATAGATAGATAGGTAGGTAGGTAGGTAGGTAGGTAGGTAGGTAGGTAGGTAGGTAGGTAGGTAGGTAGGTAGATGGATGGATGGATGGATGGATGGATGGATGGATGGATGGATCGATCGATGGATAGATGGATAGATGGATAGATGGATAGATGGATAGATGGATAGATAGATAGATAGATGGATAGATGGATGGATGGATGGATGGATGGATGGATGGATGGATGGATGGATGGATGGATGGATGGATGGATGGATGGATGGATGGATGGATGGATGGATGGATGGATAGATAGTATAAGAAAAAAAGAAGAAAGAAATGGAGAATGAGAAACGATATATATATAAATTATAAGAAAAAGAAGAAAGAAAGGGGTAATGAGAAAAGATAGATATAAATTATAAGAAAAAAGGGAAGAAAGAAAAAAAGAATGAGAAACGATGGCGGGCGGACGGATGGACCGACGGACGGACGGAAGGGTTTTAGGTAGGTAGGTAGGTGGGTGGATAGGTTGGTGGGTGGGTGAGTGGGAGGCCGAGTCGATAACCTGCCGGACACCAAACCCGGAAAACGTGAGTTCGAATTCCGGTAGAGTAAACAGTTTGTTTCTATCGAGGGTGAAAAAGTCAGCCCCACACCTTGCTGCGACTACACTGGACAAGCGGCCTTTATTCCTCAGTTCTTTATTCCCCTCCCCCCCCCCTTTCCGCAAACCCCAGTAATGCGAAAAAATGCAGTAAAAATAGTTATAAATACACACACACACACATACACACATATGGCCCATGACATATTTCACTACCTAGAGGTAATGATGTATTGAAATGTATTGAAATGTATTAGACTACAGTATGTGAATGTAAGAATGCATGTAAATTTGTATATGAGGTGGCCAGTGCACGATCTTGTTGCTATTGTGATAACTATCTACTCCTTTTGACTTGTCATCAATGACCGCGTTTAGCCCTGGTTAATATAGGATATGAACGAAAAATGCATTGTATAAGATGTTTCTTTGTGTCGATTGGCAGTCTTGCGATGTAAGAGACGAGCCATCTGTCTCAATATTTGGTCTGTCTCCCTGCATCTAATGTTTGTTTAATAATCAACTTATGGAAATATACCAGCTGCATGAACGGTTTGGTTTCTAGCAAAAGTTAGCAGCAATAGATGGTCCTGGGAGATGAAACAAAAACGAGGCATGAATGCAGGACATATGTCAGACTGTAAACTCTTGAAATATCAGAGAAGCCTGTGTTTGTTATTCTTTGTCTGCAGCACTCAACTCTGACACACAAAAAATGCAGGAAAAGATACTTGAGTGTATTAATCACAGTTATAGAAACAAACGCGTTTCTTCATTTATTCTTCTTCTTCTTCTACCTTTCAGCTCCCTGTGGAGCATAGATCTTCAACAAACACTTTCAGCTCCCTGTGGAGCATAGATCTTCAACAAACACTTTCAGCTCCCAGTGGAGCATAGGTCTTCAACAAACACTTTCAGCTCCCAGTGGAGCATAGGTCTTCAACAAACACTTTCAGCTCCCTGTGGAGCATAGATCTTCAACAAACACTTTCAGCTCCCTGTGGAGCATAGATCTTCAACAAACACTTTCAGCTCCCAGTGGAGCATAGGTCTTCAACAAACACTTTCAGCTCCCAGTGGAGCATAGGTCTTCAACAAACACTTTCAGCTCCCAGTGGAGCATAGGTCTTCAACAAACACTTTCAGCTCCCAGTGGAGCATAGGTCTTCAACAAACACTTTCAGCTCCCAGTGGAGCATAGGTCTTCAACAAACACTTTTAGCTTCCAGTGGAGCATAGGTCTTCAACAAACACTTTCAGCTCCCAGTGGAGCATAGATCTTCAACAAACACTTTTAGCTCCCAGTGGAGCATAGATCTTCAACAAACACTTTTAGCTCCCAGTGGAGCATAGATCTTCAACAAACACTTTTAGCTCCCAGTGGAGCATAGATCTTCAACAAACACTTTCCATGTCGTTCTTTTTCTTGCCATTCGTTTAAGATCATTCCATGTCTTCCCCATCATCTTCATCTCTGCTTCTATCTGTCTTCTCCAAGAATTCTTTGGTCCTCCTCTTTGTCTTTTCCTCTGGGGATTCCCAAATGGGCCTGTTGTGTAATACTCTCAGTTGGCTTCGCAGTGTGTGTCCTATCCAGCGTCATCATCTTCGCTGTATCTCTTTATCCACTGGTATTTGACTGGTACATTTCCATAATTCTATGTTAGTGGTTTTGTCCTGCCATTTCCATCCTTTTATTCTGCGTAAGCATCCATTAATGTAAGTCTGTATCTTCATGACTGTCAATTGCCCGTTCGCTGCCGGAGCCCGAAAGGGGAGTAAAGAATAGCGGCGCTGTACCCTACCAGGCATGTTCGTAAGAGGCGAGAAAGGAGGGTTGGGCTTGGGACTGGCTATCCCATACTGTATAAAAAAATAAACTGAAAAAACTTCACAAACGTTTCTTAATTTATCCTTACGAAAATGGATAACGTGAGAGAAAGACAGACTTTAATTAAAATATGTCTTCTTTGTTAAAATTAATATTTCAAAAGTCATGTAATGCCCACGGGATTTATAACAGTAAAGTTGCTCCAATTGAATGTATAGAGTTGTTCACTTTTCACGTAGTTGCATCACATGGTCAAAATATATATTTTAATTCATCAGTCCTACCAGTAGCCGTTATGGAGTGTATATATGTCATCCAGCTGGAATATATTGTGACAACTGGGAAAATTGAGGGATGAAGAGATAGAGGGAAGCAAAGAGAAAAGATACCAGACAACTTAATAGAATGGCTTGGCAGAAGGTCAATAACAGAAATGATAAATAACTGTCGAGATTGAGAAATGTTAAATAACTGTCGAGATTGAGAAATGTTAAATAACTTTCGAGATCGAAAGTTATGGAGAAACATGATCATCTAGGCCAGCAGTCATGGTATTTGATGATGATAACAGATCGTCCCTGGTACGTTCTTCGTGTGAATTCTGTCCGCGTGTGTCGTCCTATTGTCATGTTTTACACGCCGTTGTTTTAGCTTATTAATAGAAGAGCTATTTTAACATGCTGTAAAGGGTAGATGTAGTTTTATAACAAATGTCGTTGGATAATGAAGGGTTAGTGACGTCATTGAGCAAAGCCTCAGCTTCATGAGGTGAAATGGCCAGTTCTCCTTCCTTGCTGCTTTCATACCCAGAGAATATCTCTGGTACCCATTTACAGATTATTGGTGGACCCAAAAGTCTTTTAGGCCGGAAACAAAAAGTAGTTAGTGTTTGAACTGAGAACAATCAGTTCGGCCACTGAACGTAGCTGAGATTAATGCAACAGGACGGAGAAGACGAGTAATTTAATCTCAGACCCAGTCGGTGTGGTAGATTACTGTCAATATATTAGTCCAGTATTCCGATCTTGTCCGTTCCTGCAGGTATTGCAATACTAGGTATTCTATATCAACATCAAACACCACTACCGGAGAATACATATATTCTCACATTAATGTATTAGCCACTAACACCATACATAGATTACATCTATCTCATATTAATTTATTAGCTACTAACACCATACAAGGATTACATCTATCTCGCATTAATTTATTATCTACTAACACCATACAGGAATTACATCTATCTCACATTAATTTATTAGCTACTAACACCATACAAGGATTACATCTATCTCACATTAATTTATTAGCTACTAACACCATACATGGATTACATCTATCTCACATTAATTTATTAGCTACTAACACCATACAGGGATTACATCTATCTCACATTAATTTATTAGCTAATAACACCATACAGGGATTACATCTATCTCACATTAATTTATTAGCCACTAACACCATACATGGATTACATCTATCTCACATTAATTTATTAGCCACTAACACCATACATGGATTACATCTACCTCACATTAATTTATTAGCTAGTGACACCATAGGGAGCAGCGATAGCTCAGTGGTTAGTGAACTGGACTACACAGGACAAGAGGTAGAGTTCGATCCCAACCGACGGTTTCCGGGTTCACCCAGCCTTAAATGGGTACCGGATTTTTTCTGGGAAAGTAAAAGCGGCACGGGCGTAATACCGACCACATTACCCCAAAATTCATGTGCTGAAGGTCTGTGAAATGTATTGTCACTAATACAATAATCCCTATACGTCACTTGCCGTGACGGGAGTTCTTTATTGTACTATACTGACACCGATACGAGATCACAGCTATTTCTCACATTAATTTATTAGCTATTGACACAACACGGGGATTACAGCTATTCTTACATTGTTTAGTTTGTTAGCCACACTGATTGAGAGCTCGTGTTTTTTCTCCACAAATATAACGGGAGCTGTTGCTAACATTCTACGTTAAAATTGTTGCAATGGTAATTGTTAGCTCGTTCTCCTATATTTAATAATAATAATGCTAATAATGTACGTTAATAATGATAATTTTTTGGGGCATGTTAAAAGACACAACAGCCTACTAAAAGTAATATTGGAAGGAAAAATACAAGGTAAATGAGGCAGAGGCAGACCAAGACTAACATGGACGAGTAACATCAAAAGATGGTCAAGTCAATCTGTGACAGCCTGCACCATCAAAGCAAGAAACAGAGTAGAATGGCGATCTATGGTAGCCAACCTTCGTTGCGGAGAAGGCACACGATGATGATGGTGAATAATGATAATAATGCCACTAATAACAATAATAATTATTATACTATTAATAATAAGATGAAATATGCTTATAAAGGTAATAATAATAGCAGTATGTTCTCTATTACGAAAAGTAAATCAACGAGTCACAGAAAGTCACTCAAGAACTTTCATAGACTTTAGACCTGATTGGCATCACTACAGATGGGGTGCTCCGACTTGATTACATAGCTTTCTGTAATGGTCACAACATAATGTAATATATGCTTACATTGCTAGCTGCAATGACCATAACATAATGAAACATATGTTTACATGGCTAGCTGCAATGACCACAACATAATGTAACATATGATTACATGGCTAGCTGCAATGACCATAACATAATGTAACATTTGCTTACACGGCTTGCTGTAACGATCACAACATAATGTAACATATGCTTACATAGCTAGCTGCAATGACCATAACATAATGTAACATTTGCTTACACGGCTTGCTGTAACGATCACAACATAATGTAACATATGCTTACATAGCTAGCTGCAATGACCATAACATAATGTAACATATTCTTACATAGCTTGCTGTAACGATCCTAGTATAATGTAACACATGCTTACATAATGTGGTTTTACAGAAAAATGTTGAGAATACCATGGAGAGCTAAGAAGAGTAACGAAAATATTCTGAAAGAGGCCAAAGCAAAAAGAGAGCTAATTTCCAATATTAGGAAGAAACAATCATCATTTTTTTGGCCATGTAATGAGAAGGAACAGTTGGAATATATTGTAACAACAGGGACAATTGAGGGATGAAGAGAAAGAGGGAAACAAAGTACAAGATACCAGACAGCTTAAGAGAATGGCTTGGCAGAAGGTCAACAACAGAAATGATAAATAACTGTCGTGATCGAAAGTTGTGGAGAGACATGATCACCTACGCCAGCAGGCCCGGTACTTGATGATGATGATGCTTACATAGCTTGCTGCTATGATCATAACGTAATGCAACTTGTGCTTACATAAAATTGCTGCAATGATCCTAAAATAATATGACATATGTCTACATAGCTTGCTGTATTGATCATAAAATAATATAACATATATTGATATAGCTTGCTAAAATAACTATTTATTAAGGCATCATCGGGAGCCGCGATAGCTCAGTGGTTAGTGAACTGGACTACAAAGGACAGGAGGTAGGGTTCGATCCCATCCGACGGCTTCCGGTCGACACAGCCTTTAATGCGTAGCGGATTTTTTTCTGGGAAAGTAAAGCGGCACGGGCGTAATACCGACCACATTACCCCAAAAATCATGTGCCGAGGATCTGTAAACTTTATGGTCACTAACACCATATTCCCTTTACGCCACTTGGCGTGACGATGGTACTTTACTATTTTTTTTATAATGCAACATTGTTTACATAGCTTGTCGTAATGACCATAGAATAATATAACATATGCTTACACAGCTTGCTGCAATGACCTTAACATAATATAAAGTACGCGTACATAGCTTTCTGCAGTGGTCAAACATAATATAGCATATGCTATCATAGCTTACTACAATGACCATGAAATAATATGAACCGGAGCAAGTCGCACATAGATTTCCTGTTACCATTACCCAGATTGCCTCTTTCCGTCTCGCTGGTTCATTCATTAGGGGCACGACTACGTCTGTAATATTTCTGTGTAATATTATCTTACCCAGGTTACTATTTTTATTGTCTTTATGTGGTGTAAATAAAAAAAAAACTAGTTATGAGTGTTTATATAAATTGTCCGAGTATCACTATACTGGTTCTAACTGGAACATACAACGAACAATGTGTTTGCCTAGAGTGCAGTATGCCTAAAATTTTAAAGCAGCGATAATTAAAATTCTGTTAAAATTAATGAAAATAATTAACACGCCTTTGCCGGGATGTCTTACTGCCTGATTTCGTAATCACATCATCACCTACAACCCTCGATCACTGCTCGTATAAAGTCCGACACTAGAATAAATAAAACTACCTAGGGGGTAGACGAACTCGCGCACCCTCCCAGAAACGACAAAGAGCTATCTCGTTAACTTATCGCTACAACCCACCATGTTTCCCCGCAGTGCGTGTTCAATATGTGACGTTATGATAATCATCGTCATCGCTTCATGATGTCACAGGTGGTCTGAAGTAAGAAGGTAATAATTGCGTGGAGTTGTAAGGGGAGAGACAATGTATGGAACACGTTAGGGCGAGAAGCATGAGATGGCTGGGAAGCAAAGAAGTTATGGTTATTGTTAGCAAACATGATATATATATATATATATATATATATATATATATATATAGAGAGAGAGAGAGAGAGGTATAGTGAAGGATGAACAGATTGTATAAATAATCTGCAAGTTGGCGAAGGGAGAAGGAAGAGTGGGAGGATTTCACTGAGTGAAATGAATGTCAAGGTTAAAGGTGTTCATGTAGAAGGAGGAAAACAAGAACTAGAAAAAGAGAAAGAGAAATGGAGGTAAATGAAGAAATAGAACAGAGAACTGAGAGAGCTGGGGTTAAATGAAGAAATAGAACAGAGAACTGAGAGAGCTGGGGTTAAATGAAGAAATAGAACAGAGAACTGAGAGAGATGGAGTTAAATGAATAAATAGAACAGAGAACTGAGAGAGAGAGAGAGAGAGAGAGAGAGAGAGATGGAGTTAAATGAAGAAATAGAACAGAGAACTGAGAGAGCTGGGGTTAAATGAAGAAATAGAACAGAGAACTGAGAGAGAGAGAGAGAGATGGAGTTAAATGAAGAAATAGAACAGAGAACTGAGAGAAATGGAGTTAAATGAATAAATAGAACAGAGAACAGAGAGAGAGAGAGAGAGAGAGAGAGAGATGGAGTTAAATGAAGAAATATAACAGAGAACTGAGAGAGATGGAGTTAAATGAATAAATAGAACAGAGAACTGAGAGTGTTGGGGTTAAATGAAGAAATAGAACAGAGAACTGAGAGAGCTGGGGTTAAATGAAGAAATAGAACAGAGAACTGTGAGAGAGAGAGAGAGAGAGATGGAGTTAAATGAAGAAATAGAACAGAGAACTGAGAGAAATGGAGTTAAATGAATAAATAGAACAGAGAACTGAGAGAGAGAGAGAGAGAGAGAGAGAGAGATGGAGTTAAATGAAGAAATATAACAGAGAACTGAGAGAGATGGAGTTAAATGAATAAATAGAACAGAGAACTGAGAGAGAGAGAGAGAGAGAGGTATAGTGAAGGATGAACAGATTGTATAAATAATCTGCAAGTTGGCGAAGGGAGAAGGAAGAGTGGGAGGATTTCACTGAGTGAAATGAATGTCAAGGTTAAAGGTGTTCATGTAGAAGGAGGAAAACAAGAACTAGAAAAAGAGAAAGTGAATGGAGGTAAATGAAGAAATAGAACAGAGAACTGAGAGAGCTGGGGTTAAATGAAGAAATAGAACAGAGAACTGAGAGAGCTGGGGTTAAATGAAGAAATAGAACAGAGAACTGAGAGAGATGGAGTTAAATGAATAAATAGAACAGAGAACTGAGAGAGAGAGAGAGAGAGAGAGAGAGAGATGGAGTTAAATGAAGAAATAGAACAGAGAACTGAGAGAGCTGGGGTTAAATGAAGAAATAGAACAGAGAACTGAGAGAGAGAGATGGAGTTAAATGAAGAAATAGAACATAGAACTGAGAGAAATGGAGTTAAATGAATAAATAGAACAGAGAACTGAGAGAGAGAGAGAGAGAGAGAGAGATGGTTAAATGAAGAAATATAACAGAGAACTGAGAGAGATGGAGTTAAATGAATAAATAGAACAGAGAACTGAGAGTGTTGGGGTTAAATGAAGAAATAGAACAGAGAACTGAGAGAGCTGGGGTTAAATGAAGAAATAGAACAGAGAACTGTGAGAGAGAGAGAGAGAGATGGAGTTAAATGAAGAAATAGAACAGAGAACTGAGAGAAATGGAGTTAAATGAATAAATAGAACAGAGAACTGAGAGAGAGAGAGAGAGAGAGAGAGAGATGGAGTTAAATGAAGAAATATAACAGAGAACTGAGAGAGATGGAGTTAAATGAATAAATAGAACAGAGAACTGAGAGAGAGAGAGAGAGAGAGAGATGGAGTTAAATGAAGAAATAGAACAGAGAACTGAGAGAGATGGAGTTAGATGAAGAAATAGAACAGAGAACTGAGAGAGAGAGAGATGGAATTAAATGAAGAAATAGAACAGAGAACTGAGAGAGAGAGATGGAGTAAAATGAAGAAATAGAACAGAGAACTGAGAGAGATGGAGTTAAATGAATAAATAGAACAGAGAACTGAGAGAGAGAGAAATGGAGTTAAATGAAGAAATAGAACAGAGAACTGAGAGAGATGGAGTTAAATGAATAAATAGAACAGAGAACTGAGAGAGAGAGATGGAGTTAAATGAAGAAATAGAACAGAGAACTGAGAGAGATGGAGTTAAATGAATAAATAGAACAGAGAACTGAGAGAGAGAGAGATGGAGTTAAATGAAGAAATAGAACAGAGAACTGAGAGAAATGGAGCTAAATGAAGAAATATAACAGAGAACTGAGAGAGATGGAGTTAAATGAATAAATAGAACATAGAACTGAGAGAGAGAGAGAGAGAGAGAGAGAGAGAGAGAGAGATGGAGTTAAATGAAGAAATAGAACAGAGAACTGAGAGAGATGGAGTTAAATGAAGAAATAGAACAGAGAACTGAGAGAGAGAGAGATGGAGTTAAATGAAGAAATAGAACAGAGAACTGAGAGAGAGAGATGGAGTAAAATGAAGAAATAGAACAGAGAACTGAGAGAGAGAGATGGAGTAAAATGAAGAAATAGAACAGAGAACTGAGAGAGAGAGATGGAGTAAAATGAAGAAATAGAACAGAGAACTGAGAGAGAGAGAGAGAGAGATGGAATTAAATGAAGAAATAGAACAGAGAACTGAGAGAGAGAGATGGAGTTAAATGAAGAAATAGAACAGAGAACTGGGAGAGAGAGATGGAGTTAAATTAAGAAATAGAACAGAGAACTGAGAGAGCGAGAGAGAGAGAGATGGAGTTAAATGAAGAAATAAGACAGAGAACTCAAAGAGAGAGAGAGAGAGAGAGAGAGATGGAGCTAAACGAAGAAATAAGACAGAGAACTGTGAGAGGAAGAGAGATGGAATTAAATGAAGAAATAAGACAGATAACTGAGAGAGAGAGAGAGAGAGAGAGAGAGAGAAGGATGGACTGAAAGGAAGAAATAAGACAAATAACTGAGAGAGAGAGATGGAGTTAAATGAAGAAATAAAACAGATAATGAGAGAGAGAGAGAGAGAGATGGAGTTAAATGAAGAAATAATACAGATAACTGTGAGAGAGAGAGAGAGAGAGAGAGAGAGATGGAGTTAAATGAAGAAATAAGACAGATAACCGTGAGAGAGAGAGAGAGATGGAGTTAAATGAAGAAATAAGACAAAGAACTGAGAGACAGAGAGAGAGAGAGAGAGAGATGGAGTTAAATGAAGAAATAAGATCAAGAACTGAGAGAGAGATGGAGTTAAATGAAGAAATAAGATAGAAAATTCTGAGAAGAGAGAAATGGAGTTAAATGAAGAAATAAAATAGATAACTGTTGGAGAGAGAGATTGTGTTATTGAAGAAATAAGACAGAGAACTGAGAGAGAGAGAAATGGAGTTAAATGAAGAAATAATAATAGAACTGAGAGTGATGGATTTAAATAAAGAAATAAGACAGATAACTGTCAGAGAGAGAGAAAGATGGAGTTAAATGAAGAAATGAGACAGATAAATGTGTGAGAGAGAGAGAGAAAGATGGAGTTAAATGAAGAAATGAGACAGATAAATGTGTGTGAGAGAGAGAGAAAGATGGAGTTAAATGAAGAAATGAGACAGATAAATGTGTGTGAGAGAGAGAGAAAGATGGAGTTAAATGAAGAAATGAGACAGATAAATGTGAGAGAAAGAGAGAAAGAGAGAGAGATTGAGTTAAATGAAGAAATGAGATAGATAAATGTGTGAGAGAGAGAGAGAGAGAGATGGAGTTAAATAAAGAAATAAGACAGATAAATGTGAGAGAGAGAGAGAAAGATGGAGTTAAATGAAGAAATGAGACATATAAATGTGTGTGTGTGTGTGAGAGAGAGAGAGAGAGAGAGAGATGGAGTTAAATGAAGAAATAAGACAGAGAACTGAGAGAGAGAGATACAGAGATGGAGTTAAATGACGAAATAAGACAGAGAAATGAGCGAGAGATGGAGTTAAATGAAGAAATAAGATAGAGAACTGAGAGAGAGAGAGAGAGAGAGAGAGAGAGAGAGAGAGATGGAGTTAAGTGAAGAAATAAGACAGAAAACAGAAAACAAAGAGAGAGATGAAGTTTAATGAAGAACTAAGAAAGCGAGTGTAATAAATTGTAATATAATAGATGAAATTGAACAAATAGAAAAGTAATTTATTCTGATAGAGACAGAGGGAGGAGAGGAGATACATGAAAGAATGAGAGAACGAAAAAAGAGAAAGGAGTAGATAATTTGCTAAATGAAAAAAAAAATATCGTTACGGCACTTTGTGTATATGGGAGTCTACGGTTTCAACAGAGGTTACTTATAGAAGAGAAGAAATAAGGCCGCATGTCCAGTGCAGTAGTCACGAGGGGTTCGGGTCTAAGTTTGTATTTCACAATCGACCTTGTTTGGCCCTGTCGTGATTCGAACCCGCGATCGCTTGATTTGGACCAGGACATAATATTAATTCGACCATCCGCACTACTGTTTTATGAAGAACTAACCCAAAAAAAGCGTTTAAAATGAAAGAGAAACAATCGTGTTGAAGTCGGATGTGTGGGGCCGAAACGCGCAAATATATCAGTTATACTGCAAATCACAACACAACACGACGCGCCCACTTAAAGTCATTTTAAAAGCGGATGACGAAGAGGTGTACTATTTTAGTCATCGGGAGAACAAAACAAGCAAGTAAGTAAGTAAGTAAGTAAGCTAGCAAGCAAGTAAGTAAGTAAGTAAGTAAGTAAGTAAGTAAGTAAGTAAGCTAGCAAGTAAGTAAGTAAGTAAGCTAGCTAGCAAGTAAGTAAGTAAGTAAGCTAGCAAGCAAGTAAGTAAGTAAGTAAGTAAGTAAGTAAGCTAGCAAGTAAGTAAGTAAGTAAGTAAGTTAGCAAGCAAGTAAGTAAGTAAGTAAGTAAGCTAGCAAGCAAGTAAGTAAGTAAGTAAGTAAGTAAGTAAGTAAGTAAGTAAGTAAGTAAGTAAGTAAGTAAGCTAGCAAGCAAGCAAGCAAGTAAGTAAGTAAGTAAGTAAGTAAGTAAGTAAGTAAGTAAGTAAGTAAGTAAGTAAGTAAGTAAGTAAGTAAGTAAGTAAGTAAGCTAGCAAGCAAGTAAGTAAGTAAGTAAGTAAGTAAGTAAGTAAGTAAGTAAGTAAGTAAGTAAGCTAGCAAGCAAGTAAGTAAGTAAGTAAGTAAGCTAGCAAGCAAGTAAGTAAGTAAGTAAGTAAGTAAGTAAGTAAGCTAGCAAGTAAGTAAGTAAGTAAGTAATTAAGTAAGTAAGTAAGTAAGTAAGATAGCAAGCAAGCAAGTAAGTAAGTAAGTAAGTAAGTAAGTAAGTAAGTAAGTAAGTAAGCTAGCAAGCAAGTAAGTAAGTAAGCTAGCAAGTAAGTAAGTAAGTAAGTAAGTAAGTAAGTAAGTAAGTAAGCTAGCAAGCAAGTAAGTAAGTAAGTAAGTAAGTAAGTAAGTAAGCTAGCAAGCAAGTAATTAAGTAAGTAAGTAAGTAAGTAAGTAAGTAAGTAAGTAAGTAAGTAAGTAAGTAAGTAAGTAAGTAAGCTAGCAAGCAAGTAAGTAAGTAAGTAAGCTAGCAAGCAAGTAAGTAAGTAAGTAAGCTAGCAAGCAAGTAAGTAAGTAAGTAAGAAAGTAAGTAAGTAAGTAAGTAAGTAAGTAAGTAAGTAAGTAAGCTAGCAAGCAAGTAAGTAAGTAAGTAAGTAAGTAAGCTAGCAAGCAAGCAAGCAAGTAAGTAAGTAAGTAAGTAAGTAAGTAAGTAAGTAAGTAAGTAAGTAAGTAAGTAAGTAAGTAAGTAAGCTAGCAAGCAAGCAAGTAAGTAAGTAAGTAAGTAAGTAAGTAAGTAAGTAAGTAAGTAAGTAAGCTAGCAAGCAAGTAAGTAAGTAAGTAAGTAAGCTAGCAAGCAGGTAAGTAAGTAAGTAAGTAAGTAAGTAAGCTAGCAAGTAAGTAAGTAAGTAAGTAATTAAGTAAGTAAGTAAGTAAGTAAGCTAGCAAGCAAGCAAGTAAGTAAGTAAGTAAGTAAGTAAGTAAGTAAGTAAGTAAGTAAGTAAGTAAGTAAGTAAGCTAGCAAGCAAGTAAGTAAGTAAGCTAGCAAGTAAGTAAGTAAGTAAGTAAGTAAGTAAGTAAGCTAGCAAGCAAGTAAGTAAGTAAGTAAGTAAGTAAGTAAGCTAGCAAGCAAGTAATTAAGTAAGTAAGTAAGTAAGTAAGTAAGTAAGTAAGTAAGTAAGTAAGTAAGCTAGCAAGCAAGTAAGTAAGTAAGTAAGCTAGCAAGCAAGTAAGTAAGTAAGTAAGCTAGCAAGCAAGTAAGTAAGTAAGTAAGAAAGTAAGTAAGTAAGTAAGTAAGTAAGTAAGTAAGTAAGTAAGTAAGCTAGCAAGTAAGTAAGTAAGTAAGTAAGCTAGCAAGCAAGTAAGTAAGTAAGTAAGCTAGCAAGCAAGTAAGTAAGCAAGTAAGTAAGTAAGCTAGCAAGTAAGTAAGTAAGTAAGTAAGTAAGTAAGCTAGCAAGTAAGTAAGTAAGTAAGTAAGTAAGTAAGCTAGCAAGCAAGTAAGTAAGTAAGTAAGTAAGTAAGCTAGCAAGCAAGTAAGTAAGTAAGTAAGCTAGCAAGCAAGTAAGTAAGTAAGTAAGTAAGTAAGCTAGCAAGCAAGCAAGTAAGTAAGTAAGTAAGTAAGTAAGGTAGCAAGCAAGTAAGTAAGTAAGTAAGGTAGCAAGCAAGTAAGTAAGTAAGTAAGTAAGCTAGCAAGCAAGTAAGTAAGTAAGTAAGCTAGCAAGCAAGTAAGTAAGTAAGTAAGCTAGCAAGCTAGTAAGTAAGTAAGTAAGCTAGCAAGTAAGTAAGTAAGCTAGCAAGCAAGTAAGTAAGTAAGTAAGTAAGCTAGCAAGCAAGTAAGTAAGTAAGCTAGCAAGCAAGTAAGTAAGTAAGTAAGTAAGCTAGCAAGCAAGTAAGTAAGTAAGTAAGTAAGTAAGTAAGTAAGTAAGTAAGTAAGTAAGTAAGCTAGCAAGCAAGTAAGTAAGTAAGTAAGTAAGTAAGTAAGTAAGTAAGCTAGCAAGCAAGTAAGTAAGTAAGTAAGTAAGTAAGCTAGCAAGTAAGCAAGTAAGTAAGTAAGTAAGTAAGTAAGTTAGCAAGCAAGTAAGTAAGTAAGTAAGTAAGTAAGCTAGCAAGTAAGTAAGTAAGCTAGCAAGTAAGTAAGTAAGCTAGCAAGTAAGTAAGTAAGTAAGTAAGCTAGCAAGCAAGTAAGTAAGTAAGCTAGCAAGCAAGTAAGTAAGTAAGTAAGCTAGCAAGTAAGTAAGTAAGCTAGCAAGTAAGTAAGTAAGCTAGCAAGTAAGTAAGTAAGCCAGCAAGTAAGTAAGTAAGCAAGCAAGTAAGTAAGTAAGCTAACAAGCAAGTAAGTAAGCAAGTAAGCTAGCAAGCAAGTAAGTAAGTAAGCTAGCAAGCAAGTAAGTAAGTAAGTAAGTAAGCAAGCAAGCAAGCTAGCAAGCAAGCAAGCTAGCAAGTAAGCAAGCTAGCAAGTAAGCAAGCTAGCAAGTAAGCAAGCTAGCATGTAAGCAAGCAAGTAAGTAAGCAAGTAAGCAAGCTAGCAAGTAAGCAAGCTAGCAAGTAAGTAAGTAAGCTAGCAAGTAAGTAAGCAAGCAAGCAAGTAAGCAAGCTAGCAAGTAAGCAAGCTAGCAAGTGAGCAAGCAAGCAAGTAAGCAAGCAAGTAAGTAAGCAAGTAAGCAAGCTAGCAAGTAAGTAAGCAAGCTAGCAAGTAAGCAAGTAAGCAAGTAAGTAAGAAAGCTAGCAAGTAAGCAAGTAAGCAAGCTAGCAAGTAAGCAAATAAGTAAGTAAGTAAGCAAGCTAGCAAGTAAGCAAGTAAGCAAGCTAGCAAGTAAGCAAGCTAGCATGTAAGCAAGCTAGCAAGTGAGCAAGCAAGCAAGTAAGCAAGCAAGTAAGTAAGCAAGTAAGCAAGCTAGCAAGTAAGCAAGCTAGCAAGTAAGTAAGTAAGCTAGCAAGTAAGTAAGCTAGCAAGTAAGTAAGCAAGCTAGCAAGTAAGCAAGTAAGCAAGCTAGCAAGTAAGCAAGCTAGCATGTAAGCAAGCTAGCAAGTGAGCAAGCAAGCAAGTAAGCAAGCAAGTAAGTAAGCAAGTAAGCAAGCTAGCAAGTAAGCAAGCTAGCAAGTAAGTAAGTAAGCTAGCAAGTAAGTAAGCTAGCAAGTAAGTAAGCAAGCTAGCAAGTAAGCAAGCTAGCAAGCAAGTAAGCAAGCAAGCAAGTAAACAAGCTAGCAAGTAAGCAAGCTAGCAAGTAAGCAAGCTAGCAAGTAAGCAAGCAAGCTAGCAATTAAGCAAGCAAGCTAGCAAGTAAGCAAGCAAGTAAGCAAGGAAGCAAGCTAGCAAGTAAGCAAGCAAGTAGGCAAGCAAGTAAGCAAGCAAGCAAGTAAGCAAGCTAGCAAGTAAGCAAGCTAGCAAGTAAGCAAGCTAGCAAGTAAGCAAGCAAGCTAGCAAGTAAGCAAGCAAGTAAGCAAGCTAGCAAGTAAGCAAGCAAGTAGGCAAGCAAGTAAGCAAGCAAGCAAGTAAGCAAGCTAGGAAGTAAGCAAGCAAGCAAGTAAGCAAGCAAGTAAGCAAGCAAGATGCTAGCAAGTAAGCAAGCAAGTAAGCAAGCAAGCAAGCAGGCAAGCAAGCAAGTAAGCAAACAAGCAAGCAGGCACGCAGGCAAGTAAGCAAGCAAGCAAAGAGAAACAATTTTATCAATAAAGGAAATGAGTGAAAAACGAAACGACAGATATTGATTCGTGAGGAAAAGCGTATGAATTATGGTAGCAACGTTATCTTCGTGCAAGTAGAAAGAAAAAAGAAATACGTGGTGTCTCACATTCCACCGAAATCGATGTGTTTTCAATAAATCTAACAAGAGTGAAGGCATTCCATCGATATTTGTCCACGCATACGTTCATTAGTTAATAATGAAAAGAAATGTGTGTGTAGTATGTGAGAGTGGCGCCTATTTATTGTAACACGCCTGCCTGACACGCCTCTATGTTTATATTTGTTAATTGGGTGAGGGTGGATATACAATACGGTTGTTGTACGTGACTGTTATTATACAGTATTTGTGAGTCCACACAGGATAGAAAAAAAGTGAGAGCTACGTCACGCC
Organism: Megaustenia siamemsis; assembly: GCA_032433765.1. Classification (NCBI taxonomy): domain Eukaryota; kingdom Metazoa; phylum Mollusca; class Gastropoda; order Stylommatophora; family Ariophantidae; genus Megaustenia; species Megaustenia siamemsis. Next base: position 41,981,063 of record JAVIAB010000041.1, on the reverse strand, counting down.
ACGTGGCATATAGGGAATATGGTGTTCATCATCATCATCATCATGTGCCGTACCGGTTGGCGTTGGCGATCATGAAACAAATGTCGGGGTCAGTAGCCAGTGTGACACCATATTACAACAGCCAGAAACGAGTCAATAACAAAGATATCAAGAAATAAATTCTGATAGAAGAATTAGTTGACAATAGCATTTGCAATACATGAATGTGAGAAACCTTCCGATAATGAAAGTGAGAAGAATGTGAATTGTAATAAGCGAAAATGAGAAAACAAGTACAACTCAAAGTGATAAATAAAGAATTATATAAAGCAGGAACACTTCAAAGCGGCGAACTATTGTCTACTTTAGCCTTCATAAGTTCAACCGTTGGTAAGTCCTCGGAGAGAGAGAGTTAAACAAAAAATGTTTATAACAAAGAAACCATGAAGGTTAATCTAACCCACATCTTGCCAGAAAGAACAAGAGGTGCCTCATTAACTCCTCGCCATACGTCAGTTTTCATTTCCCTCAATAATGGCACCTCGACTTCGATCTGTTGATGTATGTAATAATAAACGTCTTCTCCAGAGGTTACCACACTGTTAGGGAAGTGGCACAAAGATGTCTTGTAAAATATAATGTCTTAGGGGAGTGAAGTATTACACATATTCTTGTCTTTGGGGAGTGAAGTATCACATTTAATCTTGTCTTTGGGAAGTGAAGTATCACATTTAATCTTGTCTTTGGGGAGTGAAGTATCACATTTAATCTTGTCTTTGGAAAGTGAAATATCACATTTAATCTTATATTAGGGGAGTGAAGTTGCACATTTAATCTTGTATTAGGGGAGTGAAGTTTCACATTTAATCTTGTATTAGGGGAGTGAAGTATAAATTTAATCTTGTCTTAGGGAAGTATGGTATTACATTTAATCTTGTATTAGGGGAGTGAAGAATTACATTTAATCTTGTCTTAGGGGAGTGAAGAATTACATTTAATCATGTCTTAGGGTAATGAAGTATTACATTTAATCTTGTCTTAGGGTTGTGAAGTATTACATTTAATCGTGTCTTAGGGTAGTGAAGTATTACATTTAATCTTGTCTTAGGATAGTAAAGTATTACATTTAATCTTGTCTTAGGATAGTATCGTATTACATTAAATCTTGTCTTAGGGGAATGAAGTATTACATTTATTCTTGTCTTAGGGTAGTGAATTAATCAATAACAATACGTCTTCCTCACACATAACACGGATATCTAGCTGAGAAAAGATACACATTAATACAGAAAATAGGCTGTTAAAAGTGTACAATAACAAATACAATTTGAATGGTAGATCAATGTGATGCAATCATTGAACTGCCATCGGGTGCTGTGTAGAAAATAACGTAATTCTCGTTTTATTTTTATTTTTCTATTTTTCGCTTCAGACCTTTTCTTTTCCAAACAAATTATTAGAGTTTATCTTGTTTCATATATTTCGTTTGGGAGCCGCGATAGCTCAGTGGTTAGTGAACTGGACTACCACGGACAAGGGGTAGGCTTCGATCCCAACCGACGGCTTCCGGGTTCACCCAGCCTTAAATGGGTACCGGATTTTTTTTCTGGGAAAGTAAAGCAGCACGGGCGTAATACTGACCACATTACCCCAAAAATCGTGTGCCGAAGGTCTGTAAAATATAGGGTCACTAACACCATATTTCCCTATACGCCACTTGGCGTGATGGGGGTACTTTACTTTTTTAAAAAATATATTTCGTTTCCTTATGACTGTAAAAAATAAGGTTTTACAGAAGAATGTTGAGAATACTATGTGTAGCTAAGAAGAGTAATGAAAACTTTCTGAAAGAGGTCAAAGCAAAATGAGAGCTAATATCCAATATTAGGAAGAAGCAATGATCAATTGTTGGCCATGCAATTGAAATGGGAACAGCTTGAATATATTACAACTGGGAAAATTAAGGGACGAAGAGGTAGAGGGAAGGAAAGAGAAAAGATACCAGACAGCTCTAGAGAAAGACAAAGCAGTAGGTCAACAATAGAAGTGATAAATAACTGTCGAGATAAAAAGTTGTGGAGAGACTTGATCACCTACACCAGCAGACACGGATCTTGATGATGATGACGTATTGTTTTCTGTGTGGTTATATCTTTACTTCCGTTTGTACGCTATTTCTAGTTCTTCTTAATCGTGTTCATATAAGTTGCCTTCTGTACTTTCTTTCTGTTTCTTCCCCTTTGTAGAGTCAAAACGTTGGTTTTCAAAACTTCGACAAACACAGATCAACGTCACTTCTTCGGATGATGGAAATGGGAGTTAAGATGGGCACAGCCAGAAATGAGGTACTTACTGGCCGTGTAAGAGAGACTTATCAACCAACATCAGAACAGGAGACAACTGTCGTCAGTCGCTGGACACTGAGGGAATTGCTGAGGAGGGGATCTGAGCACCTATGGACATGTTCGGAGTGCAATGATGATGACCCGCAAATAACTCAATAACTCAATTACTCAATAACTCAACTACTCAATAACTCAATAACGTTGGTTTGCTTATTCTTGACTTATCTGCAAAGCTATATCATGTGATGTTTTTTTCAAAACTTTGTTATTTGAAAACCAGGTTTGCCTCATCAACTCACGGTGTCCATGTTTATTCCCATCATCCAAAATGCATCCGTCTTTTAATGCTTTGGCACTTCAAAACTAATTTGTCATTACGTCACGTATTCCCTTTTTCTATTCCCTTCCTCAGCTACTCTTTCTTTCTATTTTTTCTTGCAGTCAACATGTTTTCGAGGGTATTTTTTAAAATCAGGAACTCCTGTCTAATGAAGTTTGCTTGTCGTGTTTTTTTTCCTTGCGTTAACATTTTTCTTGTTGTTATCTCTGCTGGTAATATCTGGTCATTACATTTTCTTTAATGCTCTTGGGTGTTATTTTGAACAGTCATCCATTCTTCCTTTCATTAATTCATTCTTAAAATCTATATTTAATTCATTCTTCTGCTGTTGTGTTCTTCAAAGGCGTATAGATCCCCGTTCGCTTTTAAAAGTCGTGAAATTATGTTGTGTCGTTCTTGTGGGCAAGTTACAATATCTTCTCATTTCGACCCTGCATATCCGAATTTAGCACGTCGCTTATATTTAGCTTTAAGTTCGCTTTCATTGTGATCGTTGATTAAATCTTTCACTCATTCATTAAATCATTCATTCATTCATTAAATCTTTCACTCATTCATTAAATCTTTCACTCATTCATTAAATCATTCATTCATTCATTAAATCTTTCACTCATTCATTAAATCATTCATTCATTCATTAAATCTTTCACTCATTCATTAAATCTTTCACTCATTCATTAAATCATTCATTCATTCATTCATTCAATTCTTTCACTCATTCATTAAATCATTCATTCATTCATTAAATCTTTCACTCATTCATTAAATCTTTCACTCATTCACTAAATCATTCATTCATTCATTAAATCTTTCACTCATTCATTAAATCATTCATTCATTCATTAAATCATTCACTCATTCATTAAATCATTCATTCATTCATAAACTGCTATATTTTTCTTCAAACGATCGCTCATATTGTTTGCTTGTACACCATTACTCAAGCCCAGAGAGCAATGTTAACTCAAAAGATAGCAGCGAAATACTCTCCCTTTTTTTTTTAACTTCAAAAACTGAACACAATTACGTGAATGTGAATTTATTCATATCACGCGCCGGAAGTTTGCTTTATTACCATGGTTTCACGTTTTGTTTTATTTCCGGTTGACGCCTTTCGTTTTCTTTCGTTTTAAAGTTTATAATTTATTACTCCTCTTCTGTTCTTACTTGATCGTTTCACCAACCTTTGGAGCGTCGAGCCACAGGAAGAGATTTCGAATAATTTATGTTCTTTGGTGCCTCTTCAATCTTCTTCAGTTGTAATTCATCTTTGTAATCCCTGCCTTTAAGTTCGTCTCCACGTTGTTCTAAATCTTCCATGAGTTTTTTTTTTTCCTTTCCCAGTTGGTTCCATGTATTATCCAAATGTTTGTAGAAAAGCCTTGGGGACTGTATCATATCCATTAACAGTGTCTTAAACAAGCATTAGTAAATATTTTCTTCTGTTGATGATTCATTTTACTTTTGCTTTATCGTTTCAACTTCGCATTTAATCTACCAATTTGTAGCTTACTTTTTCGGAGTTAAAATTTCATTCCTTCCTTCCTCCTCCCTTCCTTCCTACCTTCCTTCCTTCCTCCCTTCCTTCCTTCCTTTCTTCCTTCCTTCCTTCGATCCATCCTTCCATCCATCCTTCCATCCATCCTTCCATCTATTCTTCCTTCCTCCCTTCGTCCCTCCCTCCATTCCTTCCTTCCTTCTTTCCTCCCTCCCTCTTTCCTTTCCTTCCTTTATTTCTTCTTTCCACAAATCCTTCTTCCTTTTCTTTCCACGCTACCCTCTCTCCACCTCCGTCCTTCTTTATTTCCTTCCTACCTTTATTTGGCAGGACTTGTATACTAAAATTCTTTTCTTTCTGTGTTGATTGTATTTTTACTCCTTATATCAACCGCAATACGTAAAAACAGCGTTACATCACAAACCTCTACGCGAATGGCAGCCAAATATGGTCATATATGGCATACATCGTGCCTTTGATTTCTTGTATACATTTAATTTATATCTTGGTATCACCTGGAAGGATAAAGTGACAAACATGGTGGTCATGACTTGCACAGCCCTCCCAAATATCTACGCGCTGCTCAAACAATGTAGGTTACGCTGGCTTGGCCATGTACACAATATCAAAGATGGCTGCATAACAAAAGATATACTGTACGGACGACTGGCAGGTGGTAAAAGAACTAGGGGTTTTATTGAGAAAGAGACTGGTGAAAGTAAAAATAACATTTCTATGGGCGCTGAAAAATCCATAGTCTACTATGACTGACGGAGGCTACTATATATATATATATATCATCATCATGATCATCATGTACGGTACCGGTTGACGTTGGCGATCATGTCCTTCCACAATCTTCTATCCACAGTGCATCGTATGAGTTCTGTTGTTGACTGTTTTCCATGCCATGACACCAAGCTATCCAGTATTTTCTCTCTTTGTTGTCCTCGATCTATCTTTCCTTTTATTTTGCCAGTTGTAACCAATTATTCGAACTTTCCTCTTCTCATGATGTGTCCAAACATGTTGATTGCTTCTTTCTGATGTGTTTTAAGAGCTCCCTTTTTGTGTTGGCCTCTTTGAGAACGTTCTCATTGGTCTTTTTAGCTGTCCAGGGAACTTTCAACATTCTTCTGAGAAATCCCATCTCTGTGGCCTATAATCGTCTTTTCATTTGTTTGTATATTGTCCATGATTCACTTTCATAGGTCAGAATTGGTTCTATATAGCATCGATGAACTCTCTTTCTCATTCCTATTGACATATATTTGTTGCATAAGATATTTTGCATTTTCTGAAATGCTATTTTGGCGTGAGCTATTCTGCTTTTTATTTCTGTGCTATAAAGTCTACTGGTTTTCTTCAAAAATTTAAATTGAAGACACTAATTCTCTGTAAAAATATATATTATATAATCTCTCTCTCTCTCTCTCTCTCTCTCTCTCTATATATATATATATATATATATATATATATATATATATATATATAGAGAGAGAGAGAGAGAGAGAGCTTTGTTGAATATGTAATCACAATTGTTATTCATGGTAAGCTTGTCGAACTATTTTACGAGTGCCCATTATGCACTTCAGTCAAGAGCCCATTGGTGTTTTGATTAGGGCACTCGTCAGCCGATCTGAAGACTCTAAGCTCAAATACTAGATAAGGTAATTTTTTTTTTCTATTTCAAATTCCCTGGGTGTCGGCCCAGACTCATTAACTCTTTCCGTCGGTTTAGTCGCACAGTCGTCACTCTGAGTTTGATTAGTGTAAACCGTCATCAAACTATATTCTTTTTATATGTCTTATATCATATTGGTATTGGTGAAATCAAATTCCTTTATAAATTATCTAAAATGTCAGATATAATGCGTTAAGTGTTAGATATTAACATGTAGAATTATATTTAGAAACATGAACAAATTTGTCTCTAAAATCCTAATCGCTGAATTGATGAAAACCTTCCGTAGTGAAAGAGTTAAATGAGTGACAGATGCTTTCTTGGAAGGAAATTGATCCAGGAAGTTAACTGGCCACTCCGTATCATTAAACTTAAGCTTAGTATAATGACGTCACTAGCACTTCATTACCCTACAACAATTGCTATGAGACTACTTTTTAACCCATTAGTTGAGGAACTAAATAGCACGCTGGGGGAGGGATGGGGGGGGGGAGTTAATTTTCATTAGGGAACGAAATCTGTAGCTCTCAGCGGTTGATGAGGCATCGTGTTGTCGAGTTACTGGGGTATTCTACGTCGTGCGGGAACTAATGAGTTAAAACGACTACTGGCTCCAATGATTTAAGTGGTAACGCACTTATGCGTCAGACGAGATAAGTTGCCTATTGCTGGAGTCTAGTCCATTTTCTGTCATAGTTAGCAGCAACTTTAAGCAGTACTTTACGGAAAAGAGGACTTGTATTATTTCTACAGAGAATTAGTGTCTTCAGTTTTTATATTTGAAGAAAACCAGTAGACTTTTTGAATAATTCTAAGTAAAGTCTTACAGGCTTTCTAAAATTGTTCTTCATAAATGACTTGAGGAAAAGGTAGCTTTTATTGGGTTGAGTAATTAATAGAAATGAAGGTGTCGTTTTTTCCAGAATGGAGAGTGAGGTATTGAAATAATTCTGAGTAATTAATTTCCCAAAGTGCCAGAGATGTTTAGAGTAAGAAATTATAAGATGATTAGATGAAGATAACAGGCGGTGAGTGTAAGTTGGGGGTGAATTTGGGGTGAATTGGGGGTGAATTGAACGGTAATGTTGAGTTAAAGGGGAAGGAGGTAAGGTTAAGTTAATAGGATGGAGGGTGTTAGGAAGCCGCGATAGCTAAGTGGTTAGTGAACTGTACTACAAAGAACAAGGAGTAGGGTTCGATTCCAACCGACGGCTTCCGGGTTCACCCAGCCTTAAATGGGTACCGAATTTTTTTTTCTGGGAAAATAAAGCGGCACGGGCGTAATACCGACCACATTACCCCAAAAATCATGTGCTGAAGGTCTGTAAAATTTATGGTCACTAACACCATATTCCCTATACGCCACTTGGCGTGACGGGGGTAGTTTACTTTTTTTATATGGAAGGTGTTATGGTTGAGTTTATGTGGATGGGGAAGCTGTGACGGCTCAGTGAACTGGGCTGGTGGTAAGTACAAGCGATCAGGTTCAATCAGTTTAAAATGTACCGGATTATTTCAAGAAAATATAGACTGCACTGGTGTGTTGCTGGCCAAATCAACAAAAAATTATGTTGATGGTCTATTTAAAAAAAAAAAATATGAACACTAACATTGTGTTAGTGAGCTGTCACGCGTTCCTTTACGTAACGTGACGTAACGGCGCTTTTTAAAAATGGAGATTTGAACTATAACGTTGAGTTTATAGAGAAGGTGACGGTGATGTTCAGTTTATAGAGAAGGCGACAGTAAGGTTGAGTTTATAGAGAAGGTGACGGTGATGTTCAGTTTATAGAGAAGGCGACAGTAAGGTTGAGTTTATAGAGAAGGTGACGGTGATGTTTAGTTTATAGAGAAGGTGACGGTACGGCTGAGTTTATAAGGAAGGTGACAGTAAGACTCAATTTATAGGGAAGGTGACAGTAAGATTCAGTTATATAGAGATGGTAACAGTAAGGTTGAGTTTATAGGGAAGGTGACTGCAAGGTTGAGTTTATACAGAAGGTGACGGTAAGGTTAAGTTTATAGAGAAGGAGACAGTACGGCTGAGTTTATAGGGAATGTGACAGTAAGGTTCAGTTATATACAGAAGGTAACAGTAAGGTTGAGTTTATAGAGAAGGGGACAGTAAGGATGTGTTTATAGATATGGTGACCGCAAGGTTGAGTTTATAAGGAAGGTGACAATAAGGTTGAGTTTATAGAGAAGGTGACGGCAATGTTGAGTTTATAGAGAAGGTGACAATAAGGCTGAGTTTATAGGGAAGATGACAGTAAGGTTAAGTTTATAGAGAAGGTGACAGTAAGGCTGAGTTTATAGAGAAGGTGACAGTAAGGCTGAGTTTATAGGGAAGGTGACCGCAAGGTTGAGTTTATAGAGAAGGTGACGGCAAGGTTGAGTTTATAGAAAGGGGAGAATAAGGTTGAGTTTATAAAGAGTGTGACGGTGTTGTTAAGTTTATAGAGAAGGTGACAGTAAGGCTGAGTTTATAGAGAAGGTGACAGTAAGGCTGAGTTTATAGGGAAGGAGACAGTAAGGCTAAGTTTATAGAGAAGGTGATAATAAGATTCAGTTTAAAAAGAAAGTGACAGTAAGTTTGATTTTATAGAGAAAGTGACAGTAAATTTGAGTTTATAGGGAAGATGACTGTAAGACTGAGTTTATAGGGAAGGTGACAATATGGTTCAGTTTATAGAGAAGGTAACAGTATTGTTGAGTTTATAGAGAAGGTGACAGTAAGGTTGAGTTTATAAAGAAGGTGACAGTAAGGTTGAGTTTATAGAGGAGGTGACAGTAATGCTAAGTTTATACAGAAGGTGACAGTAAGGTTGAGTTTATAAAGAACGTGACAGTAAGGTTGAGTTTATAGAGGAGGTGACAGTAATGCTAAGTTTATAAAGAAGGTGACAGTAAGGTTGAGTTTATAGAGAAGGTGACAGTAATGCTAAGTTTATAGAGAAGGTGACGGTGTTGTTGAAAAAATAGAGAAGTTGACAGTAAGGCTGATTTTATAGACAAGGTGACAGTAAGGTTGAGTTTGTAAGGAAGGTGACAATAAGGTTGAGTTTATAGAGAAGGTGACGGTAAGGTTGAGTTTATAGAGAATGTGACAATAAGGTTGAGTTTATAAGGAAGGTGACAATAAGGTTGGGTTTAAAGAGAAGGTGACGGTAAGTTTGAGTTTATAGAAAAGGTGACAATAAGGTTTAGTTTATAGAGAATGTCACGGTGTTGTTGAGTTTATAGAGGAGGTGATAGTAAAGCTACGTTTATAGGGTAGGTGACAGTAAGACTAAGTTTATAGAGATGGTGATCATCAGATTCAGTTTAAAGAGAAGGTGACAGTAAGGTTGATTTTATAGAGAAGGTGACAGTAAGGTTGAGTTTATAGGGAAGGTGACAGTAAGACTGAGTTTATACGGAAGGTGACAGTAAGGTTCAGTTTATAGAGAACGTGACAAAAGGGTTGAGTTTATAGGGTAGGTTACAGTAAGTTTGAGTTTATAGAGAAGGTGACAGTAATGCTAAGTTTATTGAGAAGGTGACAATATGGTTCAGTTTAAAGAGAAGGTGACAGTAAGGATCAGTTTATAGAGACGGTGATAGTAAGGTTGCGTTAACAGAGAAGGTGACTGTGTTTTGAAATAATAGAGAAGGTGACAGTAAGGCTGATTTTATAGAGAAGGTGACAGTATGATTGAGATAGTAGAAAAGGTGACAGTACGGTTGAGTTTATAGAGAAGGTGACAGTAAGGTTCAGTTAATAGAGAATGTGACAGTCCGGTTGAGTTTATAGAGAAGGTGACAGTAATGTTGAGATTATAGGGAAGGTGACAATAAGTTTATAGTGTTTATAGAGAAGATGACAGTACGGTTAAGTTTATAGAGAAGGTGACAGTAAGGCTGAGTGTATAGAAACGGTGACAGTAAGGCTGAGTTTATAGGGAAGGTGACCGCAAGGTTGAGTTTATAAGGAAGGTGACAATAAGGTTGAGTTTATAGAGAAGGTGACGGCAAGGTTGAGTTTATAGAGAAGGTGACAATAAGGTTGAGTTTATAGAGAAGGTGACGGCAGGTTGAGTTTATAGAGAGGGTGACAATAAGGTTGAGTTTATAGAGAAGGTGACAGTAAAACTGAGTTTATAGAGAAGGTGACGGTGATGTTCAGTTTATAGAGAAGGTGACAGTAAGGTTGAGTTTATAGAGAAGATGACGGTGATGTTGTGTTTATAGAGAAGGTGACGGTGTTGTTTTTATAGGGAAAGTGACGGTGACGTTGTATTTATAAAGAAGGTGACGGTGTTGTTGTGTTTATAGAGAAGGTGACTATAACGCTGATTTTATAGGGAAGGTGACGGTGATGTGTTTATAGAGAATGTGACGGTGTTGTTGTGTTTATAGAGAAGGTGACTATAACGCTGATTTTATAGGGAAGGTGACGGTGATGTTGTATTTATAGAGAAGGTGACGGTGTTGTTGTGTTTACAGAGAAGGCGACAGTAAGGTTGAGTTTATAGAGAAGTTTACAGTAAGGTTGAGTTTATATAGAAGGTGATAATAATGTTGAGCTTATAGAGAATGTGACGGTGTTGTTGTGTTTTAGAGAAGGTATCAGTAAGGTTGAGTTTATAGAGAAGGTGACGGCGATGTTGAGTTTATAGAAAATGTGACAGAAAGTTTGTGTTTATATAGAAGGTGACGGTAAGTTTGAGTTTATAGAGAAGGTGCCGGTTAGTTTGAATATATATAGAATGAAATTACGTGGTGATGATATTGTGAACATATGGGACGATGAAGATTAGCTATAGATATATATGTTCCAGTACCACAATGTTCGCTTGTAGTGGATTGCCTGAGGTCCTGATTCCTTCCTCGTTCTGAGATCAATTTTTCTGTTCTACAACTTAATTTACAAGTCCCAACGGCTTGTCCAAAGTCTGGCAGTCTTCTGCTTTGTTATAAGTACATTTTCCTCATTCATCTGTTATACATAATTGTTATTTTCAGTTACATCTGAGGTGTTTAGTTTTCCTGTAGGTTGAAGCATGGTGTTCCTGCCTTGCAGTTTTGAGAATAATTTTTAATGCTTCGCCAGAGTTCAGTTTCCTTCTCGTTATGAACATTTCCCTGCATATCTGCAGGTATAGTTCATTCTGCCCACTGTTCAGTTTCCTTCTCGTTATGAGAGTACTTTCCCTGTCTACAGCTGTATATATAAAGCGTATACAAAAATTAGTTTTCCCCCACTTTATATTCGTAGGTTTCCTGTCTACAGTTGTATCTACAATTCATGAAAATATGTTCCTTGTTCAGCTTTCTTTCTCATGAAAATCACATTTTTTTATGTCCTGCCGCCTTATTTTACATTTCCAATGGCTTGCTGGTAATGGTTCACGCGTGGGTCACGGCCAACAGTGACCACAGTGCGCGGGCACGCACTGGTAACATATACAACAGCCCTTACTCTGCGACAGAACTAGCACAGCGGCAGAGGACAATGTAACAGACACACAACAGTGCTCAGAGCCAAAATAATGGAGAAACAATCGCGAAACGCCAGATTAAGAGGAAGACCGAGAAAGAGATGGATAAAGGGAATACTAGAGTCACTAGGAGGAATAACATCAGAAGAGGCCAACAGAAGAGCAAAGAATCGCAGATTGTTTCTCCCCTCTAGGCCAACGGCAGCAGAGAAAGGATAGAAGCAGAGGAGAAGAAGAAGTAAATGGCTTGCTGGGAGTTACATTTTCCTCCTCGTTATGAGAGTAGTGTTGCAGTCTTGATACTTCATGTACAGTTTTTGGGATATCTTGTCCCGTGTTGTGAGCATGTTATCCTGCTTCACCGTCTTATTTATAGTTTTCCAGACACTTGTATAGCGTCCATGAAATTCTGTCTGCCACTTAGAAAAAAAAAAACGGATATAAATGACGGCGTGAATTGATATATTTTTTTTAAAAGATCTCATACCCAGAAAAAAATATATATTCTCGGCATCAAGTTAAGATTTTATTTTGTTCAATTTTCCGAAGGGAAATCGATCAGCTAGATTTTTTCATTACAATAGTGGTCGTGATGCAGGTTCGGTTAATGATGATGTGATAGCGTGATAATCATGTGGTGATATCGTTTGTTGTGAGTGTTGATAGATTTGTTGTGTGTGTTGATACATTTTTTGTGAGTGTTGGGAGTGTTGCTGATGCATTTGTTGTGTGTGTGTTGATACATTTGTTGTGAGTGTTGATACATTTGTTGTGGGTGTTGGGAGTGCTGCTAGATTTGTTGTGAGTGTTGATACATTTGTTGTGTGTGTTGATACATTTTTTGTGAGTGTTGGGAGTGTTGCTGATGCATTTGTTGTGTGTGTGTTGATACATTTGTTGTGAGTGTTGATAGATTTGTTGTGGGTGTTGGGAGTGTTGCTGATGCATTTGTTGTGTGTGTGTTGATACATTTGTTGTGAGTGTTGATAGATTTGTTGTGGGTGTTGGGAGTGTTGCTAGATTTGTTGTGGGTGTTGGGAGTGTTGCTGATGCATTTGTTGTGTGTGTGTTGATACATTTGTTGTGAGTGTTAATAGATTTGTTGTGGGTGTTGGGAGTGTTGCTGATGCATTTGTTGTGTGTGTGTTGATACATTTGTTGTGAGTGTTGATTCATTTGTTGCGAGTGTTGGAAGTGTTGATATACTTGTTTTGAGAGTTGGAAGTGTAGATACATTTGTTGTGAATGTTGATACATTTGTTGTGTGTGTTGATATATTTGTTGTGAGTGTTGGACGTTTTGATACATTTGTTGTTAGTGTTGATACATTTGTTGTTGTGTGTTGATACATGTGTTGTGAGTGTTAATACATTTGTTGTGTGTGTTGTAAGTGTTGATATACTTTTCTTGAGAGTTGGAAGTGTTGATACATTTGTTGTGTGTGTTGGATGTTTTGATATATTTGTTGTGAGTGTTGGACGTTTTGGTACATTTGTTGTTAGTGTTGATACATGTGTTGTGTGTGTTGATAGATGTGTTGTGAGTGTTGATACATTTGTTGTGTGTGTTGATACATTTGTTGTGTGTGTTGATACATTTGTTGTGTGTGTTGATATATTGTTGTGTGTGTTGATACATTTGTTGCGTGTGTTGATACATTTGTTGTGTGTGTTGATACATTTGTTGTGAGTGTCGGAAGTGTTGATATACTTTTCTTGGGAGTTGGAAGTGTTGATATATGTGTTGTGCGTGTTGGAAATGTTGATACATTTGTTGTGTGTGTTGGAAGTGTTGATACATTTGTTGTGTGTGTTGATACATTTGTTCTGTGTGTTGAACGTGTTGATATATTTGTTGTGAGTGTTGGAAGTTTTGATACATTTGTTGTTAGTGTTGATACATTTGTTGTGTGTGTTGATATATTTGTTGTGAGTGTTGTAAGTGTTGATATACTTTTCTTGAGAGTTGGAAGTGTTGATATATGTGTTGTGCGTGTTGGAAATGTTGATACATTTGTTGTGTGTGTTGGAAGTGTTGATACATTTGTTGTGTGTGTTGGAAGTGTTGATACATTTGTTGTGTGTGTTGGAAGTGTTGATACATTTGTTGCGTTTCTTGGAACTGTTGATACATTTGGTGTGTGTGTTGGAAGTGTTGATACATTTGTTGTGTGTGTTGGACGTGTTGATACATTTGTTGTGTGTGTTGGAAGTGTTGATACATTTGTTGTGCGTGTTGGAAGTGTTGATACATTTGTTGTGTGTGTTGGAAGTGTTGATACATTTGTTGTGTGTGTTGGAAGTGTTGATACATTTGTTGTGTGTGTTGGAAGTGTTGATACATTTGTTGTGAAAGCTGTGAGTGTTGATACATTTGTTGTGTTTGTTGGAAGTTTTGATATACTTGTTGTGAAAGTTGTAAGTGTCGATACGTTTGTTGTATGTGTAAAAAGTGTTGCTATACTTGTTGTGAGAGTTGGAAGTGTTGATACATTTGTTGTGTGTGTTGGAAGTGTTGCTATACTTGTTGTGAGATTTGGAAGTGTTGATATACTTGTTGTGAGAGTTGGAAGTGTTGATATAATTGTTGTGTATGTTGATACATTTTTTGTGAGTGTTGAAAGTGTTGATACACTTGTTGTGAGATTTGGAAGTGTTGATATATTTGTTGTGAGTGTTGATAAATTTGTTGTGTGTGTTGATATATTTGTAACGAGTGTTGGAAGTAATGATGCATTTGTTGTTAAGTGCTGGATGTCCGGAGTGTTGTGATGATGATCTTAACACAACATAACATAACATAACATACATTGTAGTCACATGAATGGAAGTGCTTTTTAATTTGTTATTAACTACACAATTGATAAAAATGATTTAATACATATATATAGTGATGTATGGATGCCAATCATGGACAATAGGACAACAGACAAGAAAATCACCGGAGTCTGTAGAAATGTGGTTTTACAGAAGAATGTTGAGAGTACCATGGACAGCTAAGAAGAGTAAATGAAGATGTTCTGAAAGAGGCCAAAGCAAAAAGAGAGCTAATTTCCAATATTAAGAAGAAACAATCATCATTTTTTGGCCATGTAATGAGAAGAGAACAGCTGAAATATATTGTAACAACTGGAAAAAATTGAAGGGCGAAGAGATAGAGGGAAGCAAAGAGAAAAGATACCAGACAACTTAAGAGAATGGCTTGGCAGAAGGTCAACAACATAAATGATAAATAGCTGCCGAGATCGAAAGTTGTGGAGATACATGATCACCTACGCCAGCAGGCCTGGTACTTGATGATGATGATGATGATGATGATGATGATGATGATGAGTGATGTATCTAGCTGTTTAGCTGTGCAATTTATCACTGACGAACTGGAATTGAATGCTTCGGAAATGTGACATCTCGTACTGGACAGGGAGAATGCCACAGAAGGTGTCATACGAGCCAATTTCCAACAGGGACAAGCTAGGAGAAGAGTTATGTAGAGAGCCAATTTCCAACAGGGACAAGCTAGGAGAAGGGTTATGAGGAGGGGATCTGAACACCTATGGACACTGCGAGACTTGCTGAGGAGGGATCTGAACACCTATGTACACTGCGAGACTTGCTGAGGAGGGGATCTGAACATCTATGGACACTGCGAGACTTGCTGAGGAGGGGATCTGAACACCTATGGACACTGCGAGACTTGCTGAGGAGGGGATCTGAACACCTATGGACACTGCGAGACTTGCTGAGGAGGGGATCTGAACACCTATGGACACTGCGAGACTTGCTGAGGAGGGGATCTGAACACCTATGGACACTGCGAGACTTGCTGAGGAGGGGATCTGAACACCTATGGACACTGCGAGTCTTGCTGAGGAGGGGATCTGAACACCTATGGACACTGCGAGACTTGCTGAGGAGGGGATCTGAACATCTGAACATGTTCGGGGTGCAATGATGATGACCGGCAAATAACTCAAGGATGTCGTGAAAAGGACAGTGTATAGAAGGACATGGTCGCCTACGCCGGTGCACATAGCACCTGATGATGAGCTATAAATAAGGTAACGATGGAGTTGAAAGAAACTATTTTAAAAATACAATTAATTGAGTTGAGGCGAGAGTGAAGGACGAATAGTGAAAGAGAGAGAGAGAGAGAGAGAGAGAGAGAGAGAGTGAGGTAGACAGGAAAGACAAAAGAAGGCAAAGTAAGAAAATTCAAGGCAAAACACAATAAAATAAAACTCAATAAGATAAGATAAGATAAGATAAGATAATATAAGATAAGATAAGATATTGGTAGAGAGCAGAGGGGAAAGTGTGAAAGTGTCAATAACATAGATCAAAAGCAAGCGTTATAATAAACAATTTACAAGCACCATTACTGATAACTCTACTTGATATCGCATGAGGGTATTTTGAAACCTCCAATAATACTGTTACACATTTTAAAAGGTAAGATATATGTGCGATGAATGTAAATATATTTTAGGACTAGAAACATAACAACAAAGATGGCTGACTTTTGAATTGAGAAAATGCCTCGTATTGTTCCCATCATAAGTGTACGTGTGTCACTTTCCTGGCGAAATGAAAAAAATAATAGATAAAACGAAATGGTTTAAAACTTTATGTAATAAGTGGATGGCAAAAATTAGAAGAACGTTTCGGTTCAATAGGCCTTCATCAGGAAAAAAAGATACAACACAAACACAGATATCATTATCATCATCAAGTACCAAGGATGCTGGTGTAGGCGATCATGACTCTCCACAACTTTCGATCACGACGGCTATTTAAAATGTCTGTTGTTGACCTTCTGCCAAGCCATTCTCTTTTAGCTGTCTGGTATTTTTTTTCACTTTGCTTCTCTCTATCGCTTCGTCACATTATTTTCCCAGTTGTTATAAAATATATTCCAGTTGTTACAATATATTCCAGCTGTTCTCTTCTCATTACATGGCCAAAAAATGATGATTGTTTCTTCCTATTATTGGAAATTAGCTTTCTTTTTGCTTTGACCTCTTCAGAACGTTTTCATTACTCTTTTTAGCTGCCCATGGTATTCTCAACACTCTTCTGTAAAACAACATTTCTACAGACTTCAGTGATTTTCTTGTCTGTTGTTCTATTGTCCATAATTCACACCCGTATGTTAAAACTAGTTCTACGTAACATTTAAGATCTACTAATCCTTGTTTCTATTGTCAAAAATGGATTGCATAGCATTTTCCTCATTTTTTGGAAAGCTGCTTTTGCTTGAGCTATTCTACATCTCACCTCTTTTGAACATCTTCCGTCTGAGGTTAACAAAGTTCCCAAATATTTAAATTCATTTACCTGTTTTAATATTGTTCCACTTGTCTTTATTTTGCACTAAGTGATGTCGTTTTCTTTGTTGTTACTATTACTTCTGTCTTTTTGCTATTAAGGCTGAGTCCTTTATTTTAGCTTTCTTTCACTTTAATGTCTAACATTTCTTGTATCTCATTTTCACTCTTCGTGATTAAGACTGTATCATCAGCATACCTTAGATTATTTATATTTTGACCTCAGATTGTTATTCCAGGCATGCCGCTTATGGATCTCAAAATAATCTCACTATAAATATTAAACAAATCTGGTGACAGCACACAACCTTGCCTAACACCCTGTTTTATTTGTAAAACATTCCCAGTTGGTTTCCAATTCTTATGGCCGCTGTTTGTTGCCAGTACACAGACATATTTATTTAAAGTAAAAAATAATAAATTTAAAAAATAACAATTTCAAACTAGTGTCTTTCCCTACATGGGTTCCACACGGATTCCGTGGATCACACACGATCATGTCTCCTTGCTTTACTGAACGATCAAGGTTTCAAGACCCTTTATCCATTTCTTTTCAAGTCCCCGCTACCTAATGTATGTACATGGCTGTGCAGTCCCCTTACCATGTCATCTGGGTTTTATACTCTACACTTCTACATCATGTACTTTATTGAGTTATTCGCGGGTAATCATCATTACACTCCGAACATGTCCATAGATGCCCAGATCTCCTTCTCAGCAAGTCCCGCAGTGTCCAGCGACTGACGACTCTAGTTCTGTGTTGGTTGATAAATCATCTTATACGTCCATTATGTTACTCGTTTCTGTTTGTGCCCATCTTAACTCCCATTTCTTTAATCCGTATGAGTGACGTGGACTCATGGTTGTCGAAGTCATGTGTCTTTCCCACATCTCAGAGGACACTGGTAATGTTCGCGCGATCCATCGGTCGACCGTCTTCAGCATTATCGCAGCTAGCTAACCTGTACGCTCTTTCACTTCCCCCTACTCCGGCCTGACCAGTGACGTACACAAAGGTCACCTTACGTATTTTTTTACTTCTGCAATGACCCCACCCATTGCATACGTACGGTGCCCGCCTCCACTTTTTTTTTTTAAATCATGCTCATCGAATCAATTAGTTTTTAGGCGCGTGTGTAGTTTTATGAGCCGAACATCATGTAATCTAGGCTCTATACTCTTACACTTCCCGTGTATTGCCGGGGCCTCATTATGAGTAAATAATAGTGACACTGTGTCCTTCCAAGCATGTCGTAAGAGGCGACTAAGGAGGTTGATCGATGGCTTGACAAGCTGTCATTGTAAAAAGTATTGTTGTGGAAACAGCACCATAGATTTTAGAAGCAGTGATCTCTACAATATGTGCCATTTTGGCACGCTATGTTTCTGTTTTTGAGATTGTGGTTCTGCCTTATGTGCCGTCTTAGGCACGAAACGACAATAGATAAATAGATATATACTCTTTCACTCCTACATCATGTAATCTAGCTCTCATGTCTCTACTCTGTTATAATAGCACCGGCAAAGATCTTGACCCGGAACCTCCTACGTCCGCCTCTCACAACATGTCAGTTGACGGTGGTTCCTTTCTTCTCTCTCGACCAGGTCAGTGCCCTGGCAGACAGACCAAGAAAATATATAACCTTGTAAATACCGGTAACACGTGAAGAAGTGATTCCAAAATTACAAACAACGTGCTCAAATCTAACATATCTAGTATCGATTCATCAAATTCGTCAGCACTAAAGTCCAATACATCTGGAGTACTTCCCTCCAAGGTATTGAGAATCGATCACAAAATACATTTATGCGTACATAAATCTAACAAAATTAAAAATCAATATTGTGTGACATTACAATATTTAATTTCAATCCATATATGAAGCAATTCATCTCAGTAAAGAAAAATGTAATATTAATGTTGTAATAAACAAACAAGGGTAAAAATGTGAAGGAAAAAAAATAATCTTTAAAAACATTTGCAGTATCATTAAAAAAAACGTTAAAAAATATTTAAGGAGTTTTAACATTGTGCGGCATTCGTGCAGTGAGGATGAAATACAAATATATCGCTATATCGCATGTGAATATCTATACAGAGATCTTGTGCATCTTTTATGGTCCCCTGAGCGATCGAGTTTCTTAACAACTTTCCCGACACCCACTTAAGGAATAAATTCTTTCTATTGAAGCTTTGGTGTTAAACGGTTTGGGCTCGCTGATGTTTCTGATCGGTTCGGGGAGAAACTTTCCAAATGAAGGAAGTAATTATTTTTGGAAATGTTCTAAGGGAAGTAATCACAGTCTTTAAAAAAATATATACATACATACATAAATACATACATACATACATACATACATACATACATACATACCTTCGTACCTACGTACCTGCATACACCCGTACACACACATGCACACAAAGACAATTAAAATACTAAAGCCTCTATTGAAGACACAGTGGACTGGAAGGAACAGTAATGTAAGGCGTGGTTCGAGTAAGACAAGGCAGGGCCAGGCGAAGAAGACAACGATTTTAAGACACCAATGAGACCTGGAACGCGCCAAGAGAAGATGAGCTCTGACTACAAACATATATCTTTCCAACGGACTGTGATATATATAAAATTCTGTAAACTTCATGCAACCCGATGATGGTGATTATATATAATAACCCTTACATATTTTAAAATGTCAATGGCGCAGTGTTTATATTGTTGAGCAGTCTTACGCTTTGCCCATCAAGAAAGAATGTTTTGCGATTCTTTACCATACAAAATATACATTAAAAAGGGAGACGATAGAAGAACAAAAGGCAAACCCAGAGTAAGATAGACAGACAACATCAAAGAAACGCTACCACCAACATCAATTGAAAATGAGTGAAGCCGCCATAAGGATAAGAAATTGGTATCTCCCTCAACACCCGAACATATAGAAGAGAAAATGAGGAAAGATTGTAAAAAAAAAAAAAAGAAGTCTTATGCTCTTTAATTATCATTAAACTAAATTCACAAATAATTACACAATGTATATATATATAAACCTATTTGATTGATGATGTTATGATACTAATTTTTCTTACCTTACGACTACTAGTCGAAATGGATGACCAATTCTTTAAAAAAAAAAAAACATAATCTTTTTAGGCTAAAAGAAAAAAATATTTCAGCTAAATAGTAAAAAAAAGTAAAATGTCCCGTCACGCCAAGTGGCGTGTAGGGAATATGGTGTTAGTGACAATACACTTTACAGACCTTCAGCACATGATTTTCAGGGTAATGTGGTCGGTATTATGCCCGTGCAGCTTTACTTTCCCAGAAGAAAATCCGGTACCCATTTAAGGTTGGGTGAACGAGGAAGCTGTCAGTTGGGATCGAACCCTACCTCTTGTCCTTTGTTGTCATGTTCACTAACCACTGAGATTTCATCTATACCTAATTATTGTTTGTAAAAGCAACTTTCACCATCTAGTGTTGTCATGCGCTTTACGTCACATTTAGTGCTGTTCAATGTCCGACGTGCATATTTTTTGACGCAAGTTATTTACAAGCTGAAACGCATTTACTGTGGACTGCTCCGTCAAGTCGACTGATGATTTTGTGTTTATAACTAACAGGGTGTTTATATATTCGGTTGCAGTCAAGAACAATATCCTAACATCGTCAAACGCTATACATTTATATGTTCGGTTGCAGTCAAGAACAATATCCTAACATCGTCAAACGCTATACATTTATATGTTCGGTTGCAGTCAAGAACAATATCCTAACATCGTCAAACGCTATACATTTATATGTTCGGTTGCAGTCAAGAACAATATCCTAACATCGTCAACGCTATACATTTTTGTTCTCAATATCACGATCATCATTTTCGGGAGGACGTGAAATTCCGGTATATGGTGGATAGGTGGCAGGAACCATTGAAAGCTGTGTCTGAAAAGTGTTCCTTGTTGCAGTTTCCTCATATTCCAAGTCCGGCTTGTTGCAGGAGCTACTGAGTTAAGTGCTCTGTGCACACCGTGAGCTGTGTGTCTCATCCGTTTTGATCATGTTTCGATATTCCAATTGTTTACGATGAATGATGATATATCGTATGACAGGGAACAGTTGGCTGTGTTCACTTTCTGCGCGGTTTCGCCTTATATCTTTTTGGCGTGTGCTGAGACTGCTACGATGGGGACTACAGTTACCTTTCTTTGTTTGGGCGATGAGTTAGTAATTCGGATGATTCCACTGGCACGGGCGGTTGAGCAATTATGGATTTTAATTCGTTTGCAGTGATACCGAGGCCTTCCATAACCAATAACCAATAACCTAATCATATCTGCTGAGAGGCATGATGCTTAGAAACACAGCTGGAAGCTGTCAGTGGATAAGAGATGATCGCTTGCACGGCGAACGATGGAACAGAACCATCCGGACTCAACTCCACGTCTTCGTGGTGCCCACATATACAGACTAATCATTCTGGTCTAGTTAAGCGACGGAAAAAATGATAAGGCAACTAAAAGGGGTAAATATCACAATTCTACTGCAAACCACAACAGGGTAAGGCAACTAAAAGGGGTAAATATCACAATTCTACTGCAAACCACAACAAGGTAAGGCAACTAAAAGGGGTAAATAGCACAATTCTACTGCAAACCACAACAGAACGTATCTAAGCCACGTAACGCCTTTTTGAAGGGGAGTTGCCGAAGAGATAATTCTTTTAGTAGTCACCAGGTGAACGCCAACAAAAAAGAACGGATATTTGCTCAAACAGCAAGCAAGACTCGCCATTGGACCAGAACTTCCAAGTCAGATATTAAGGTAAAAATAAAGTCATCATCATCAAGTACCAAGCCTAGGTGATCATGTCTCTCCACAACTTTCGATCACGACTGTTATTTATCATTTCTGTTGATGACCTTCTGCCAAGCCATTCTCTTAAGCTGTCTGGTATTTTTTCTCTTTGCTTCCTTCTATCTCTTCGTCTCTCAATTTTCCCAGTTGTTACTATATTTTCCAGTTGTTCTCTTCTCATTACATGGCCAAAAAATGATGATTTTTTCTTCCTAATATTGGAAATTAGTCTCATTTTTGCTTTGGCTTCTTTCATAACGTTTTCATTACTCAACTTAGCTGTCTTAGCAATCGAGTTTTTACCCAAATGTGCTCGGTCGTCTATCCAGAAGTGTTCGGAGACCTAGTGTGACTTCAAGCATCGAAACTCACTATGCTAGGCGACATTCCCCACCTTCTCAGAGTACTACCATAGAACCCATTTTCTGCCAGCACATGGGTCGACCGCGGCGGTATTATTTTTTCCAACCACGAGTACAATCCACACAGACTCCAGGGGGCATCAAACACGGGTTGTCCGAACCTCAGTAGCGCCGTCGGGTGGTTCTCCCAACATGGCTATCGAGGCCTCCAAAGGTACATGTGTCTGGTTAGAGGAGAATAAAGGCATAGGTCACATCAAGCACTAAGTACACATTTATTTATGAGATTTATACATACTGGTGCAGAAACATGGATATTAGAACAGAAATAAAACAGAAAGTTGGAAGCCTTTGAAATGTGGATTTAGAGGAGAATTGGAAGAATTCGATGGAAGAAAAAGAAAGAAGCGATGGAGCCTTAAAGCAACTAAAAATCAAAAGAGAACTACTAAACAAAATTCAAACACGACAAAATAGATTTTTGGGGCATATTAAAAGGCACATCAGCCTATTAAAAGTAATCTTGGAGGGGAAAATACAAGGTAAAAGAGGCAGAGGTAGACCAAGACTAACATGGACGAGTAACATCAAAAGATGGACAAGTCAGCCTATGACAATCTGCACCATCAAAGCATGAGACAGAGCTGAATGCCGCTCCATGGTAGCCAACATTCTATGCGAAGACGGCACTCAATGATGATGATACTCTTTTACATTGTATGAGTGTATGTTTCATCCCACCCATTACCCCTTGCTATCAGCTTTGTCCCAACACTGCAATTACTTGCCTGTTCCCTGTGAGACTTATAGATTTGCCCCTCAATATTTTACTTAGTTCCAAACGTTTATGATTTTCTTATCGATCTCAACAATTCAAGAAGACCCAGTAATGGACCGCTTTGTGTAGCACCATCGGTATTAGTCTTCTTCTGGCTAATATTGTCAGCTGGATCCTCATCTGCTCTAAATAGATACCCCACATCTCATCTGGGAAACGAGTTAGCCGCCCCTAGTGTCAAAGGGGTAGCCATTTGGCCCTGATCTACTTCCTCCCTCCCGACACCTCTTTTAATCTACTCCTACATTCCCTCCCCTCTTTCTCACTAATAAAATTGTCACGGGCACTCAGCGATCGACATCTCCTCGACCGATAGCATGAGTGGAGACTTGAAAGGGCCTCATTTTTGACATTACACATCGTCACGTCTCTCTCTCTCTCTCTCTCTCTCTCTCTCTCTCTCTCTCTCTCTATATCTCTCTCTCTCCCTCACTCTTTCTCATATTTCACTTTAACTCCTCTGTCCTCTAAAGCGACACTCTGAAGCACCATAAACTAGCATCAAGAGTGATGGTTCGTGATGTCTAAAGTAGAGGTTCCCAAATTGTATACACTACGGGAACAAAGCCAAATATTAGCTTTAGAAATCATCGTTCGTATATATATATATGCCTTAGAAGAATAATTTATGTTCGATTCAATGAATTCAAGATTACTTTAGAGATAAGAGATATAGTCATGCGACCAACGATCTCATCTACAATTAGGAAGAGAAAAGGAACATATTTTCGGGCAAGTTTTGTGAAGACACAAGAGAAATTTAAAACAGGCTCTCTCTTCTATGGGAAACATCAGGATACAGAAACAGATGAAGAACGGGAGATTCACTGAAAAGAACACTGATAATAGAGGCAGAAATGCACACATGCTAATATATATATATATACATATATTTATAAATGCACCCACACATGTGCATGCACAATGATATAATGTATACATAGATTCGCAAAAAGGAGACAATCCGATCGTCAGAAGATGCCCGTCGTCACGGAAGTTTTTCATCCCTTTAGCTTGTTTTATACTCTAGGGATGAATTCCCCAAATGTCTGAAAACATCACGTTTCTCCTAAAACGTTTGAGCCTAAAAGCGCAACGACAAGATCCAAGGACCTACACTAACAAGCAATCAATAAATACTAACAGTGACCAGATACAAGGACCTACACTAACAAGCAATCAATAAATACTAACAGTGACCAGATACAAGGACCTACACTAACAAGCAATCAATAAATACTAACAGTAGACCAGATCCAAGGACCGACACAAACAAGCAATCAATAAATACTAACAGTAGGCCAGATCCAAGGACCGACACTAACAAGCAATCAATAAATACTAACAGTAGGCCAGATACAAGGACCGACACTAACAAGCAATCAATAAATACTAACAGTAGGCCAGATACAAGGACCGACACTAACAAGCCATCAATAAATACTAACAGTAGACCAGATCCAAGGACCTACACTAACAAGCAATCAATAAATACTAACAGTAGACCAGATCCAAGGTCCGACACTAACAAGCAATCAATAAATACTAACAGTAGACCAGATACAAGGACCGACAAAAACAAGCAATCAATAAATACTAACAGTAGACCAGATCCAAGGACCGACACAAACAAGCCATCAATAAATACTAACAGTAGACCAGATACAAGGTCCGACACTAACAAGCCATCAATAAATGCTAATAGTAGACCAGATACAAGGATCGACACTAACAAGCCATCAATAAATGCTAACAGTAGACCAGATACAAGGACCGACACAAACAAGCCATCAATAAATACTAACAGTAGACCAGATACTAGGACCGACACAAACAAGCCATCAATAAATACTAACAGTAGACCAGATACTAGGACCGACACAAACAAGCCATCAATAAATACTAACAGTAGACCAGATACTAGGACCGACACAAACAAGCCATCAATAAATACTAACAGTAGACCAGATACTAGGACCGACACAAACAAGCCATCAATAAATACTAACAGTAGACCAGATACTAGGACCGACACAAACAAGCCATCAATAAATGCTAACAGTAGACCAGATACAAGGACCGACACAAACAAGCCATCAATAAATACTAACAGTAGACCAGATACTAGGACCGACACAAACAAGCCATCAATAAATATTAACAGTAGACCAGATCCAAGGTCCGACACTAACAAGATGAGTTAACGGAAATTTGGAGAAATACTGGGGAAAAAAAAAAACAGGAGCCGCCAACAGAAGAGGCAATGGTCACAATCTATGTCTCCACTCGGCGTTGAAAGGCAAATAATGAAGGAACGCAGAAAAAATAAAAATGCACTTGTCAATTAATATTATTATGAGATCAATAGTAGACAAAAAAGGAGTTGAAGTCAACGGTCACAACATAAATAATTTGCGACATGTGGATGACACAGTCTTAATAGCAGATACAGAAAACGAACTACAAGAAATGATAGACATAATAGTAAAAGAAAGCAACAAGAAGGGTCTCAGTCCTAATAGTAGGAAAACAGAAGTAATGGTTATATCGAAGAAACAATCACCACCATCATGCAGCATAAAAATAACGAGACAAATCTGAAACAAGTGCAACGTTTCAAATACTTGGGCACAATAATTACATCAGATGGGAGATGCACCACAGAAATAAAAAGCAGAATAGCTCAGGCCAAAATAGCATTTCAGAAAATGAAAAATATCTTATGCAACAAATCTATGTCAATAAAAATGAGAAAGAGAGTTCATCGGTGCTATATAGAACCAATTCTGACCTATGGAAGCGAATCATGGACAATAGACAAACAAATGAAAAGACGATTAGAGGCCACAGAGATTGGATTTCTCAGAAGAATGTTGAGAGTTCCCTGGACAGCTAAAAGACCAATGAGAAAGTTCTCAAAGAGGCCAACACAAAAAGGGAGCTCTTAAAAAACGTGAGAAAGAAGCAATCAACATTTTGGGGGCACATCATGAGAAGAGGAAAGTTGGAATACTTGGTTACAACTGGCAAAATAAAAGGAAAGAGATATCGCTGACGACAAAGAGAAAAAATACTGGATAGCTTGGTGTCATGGCATGGAAAACAGTCAACAACAGAACTGATACGATGCACTGTAGATAGAAGATTGTGGAAGGACATGATCGCCTACGCCAACCGGTATGGCACATGATGATGAATTAATTTTTAACTGCAATAAATGATCAATTATTGATCTATCGAATTTGTTTTTCCATTTTACCAAATCTTACTGATTCACTTCTATAACTGGTACTATACGACTTAGAAGAACACTTTCCCCTTATCGTTGTTGTCAAAGATGGCTTTCTGGACACTTTTGTCTGATTTCTAAAATATCATAATACTACAGGCATATGAAAGTGAAATATTTACTAATATATAGTAAAGGCTTCCATAAACATTGCTATGTATATGTGGAATAACAAGTTTAGTAACCATATTTTTACATGAACAATGACATATGCTGTTGGATGGTATGGTCGGTAATACGCCAGACTACCCTTGCTTTTTTGCATAAAATCTCTGGTTCCTGTTTTTGGAGGCAGGATTGTTGTTGACGTCATGCCACGAGTTGATGATGACTTTGTTGATTAGCCTTTTGACTCATCGAGCGTTCCTGGTATTAGTGGCTTTCTTGGCATTCTCAGCTTTCACTAGAGAAGTTGGAGTTCGGCTAGTTCCAGGCTATGTAGGGTAATCTCCAGTCTAAATCACTGGAAACTAATATTCGTGCAGTTTCGTCTTAAATGTTTTGTCTGCAACGCAAGTATTCAGTCCTACCCTATCCGGGAGATACTTGTCTTAATAGGATAAATACAGATACACAATGTATTTCCGAGATGTGACCGCAGCCTTATGCTATAGTCATGAGAACGCCTGCACGAAAGACATTTTCCACAATAGCTAATTTTTAGTTAGCTAGGTGGCAGTGTTCCCTAGCGTTTGGCTTTTCGTGGCGAGGCACTGTGCCACTGAGTACGTGTTCGATCCTACTTCGGTCCATATATTGCTCTTTGTTTTTTGTTGATTACTTATCATTTTTTCCTAGTGCTGTTAACATACCTCTTTCTCTGAATTGATTCGCTGATTATCGCCTCGGAAGCTTCCTTCTATAATAATATTCATTTATTATTATTTGTCTCCTATTTTGAGTAATGTCGTGCCCTGCCTAAAAGTACTGCAATACTGGATCTTCTATATCAATAATAGCCACCACTACGGGGAACACGGCGATCCTAGCTACTGGTAGCCTGCCTGTTTTCCCACAGGCTGTTACCGGTGTAGACTGATGAGGAGGCAGAACTGTTAGGTCTTAGTTGTGGACTACCGATCCTGATATTGTAAGCTCGTAAAACCTTTATCCGGTCCCTTAACAAAATCGGCCACTATTGGAAACTGAAGCCACTCATCTGATCAGCAGCGAAGCCCCAAACTACCCAATCTATATTCTCCTGGTTCAACATTATCACCCTTTAAACCTATAGTCTCCTGGTTCAACATTAACGCCCTTTAAACCTACACTCTCCTGGTTCAACATTAGCACCATTTAAACCTACACTCTCCTGGTTCAACATTAGCACCCATTAAAACCTAAAGTCTCCTGGTTCAACATTAGCACCCATTAAAACCTAAAGTCTCCTGGTTCAACATTAACGCCATTTAAAACTATACTCTCCTGGTTCAACATTAACGCCCTTTAAACCTACACTCTCCTGGTTCAACATTAACACCCTTTAAACCTACACTCTCCTGGTTCAACATAAATGCCCTTTAAACCTACACTCTCCTGGTTCAACATTAACACCCTTTAAACCTACACTCTCCTGGTTCAACATTAACACCCTATAAACCTACACTCTCCTGGTTCAACATTAACGCCCTTTAAACCTACACTCTCCTGGTTTAACATTAACACACTTTAAACCTACATTCTCCTGGTTCAACATTAAAGCCCTTTAAACCTACACTCTCCTGGTTCAACATTAACATCCTTTAAACCTATAGTCTCCTGGTTCAACATTAACGCCCTTTAAACCTACACTCTCCTGTTCAACATTAGCACCATTTAAACCTACACTCTCCTGGTTCAACATTAGCACCCATTAAAACCTAAAGTCTCCTGGTTCAACATTAACGCCATTTAAACCTACACTCTCCTGGTTCAACATTAACACCCTTTAAACCTACACTCTCCTGGTTCAACATAAACGCCCTTTAAACCTACACTCTCCTGGTTCAACATTAACACCCTTTAAACCTACACTCTCCTGGTTCAACATTAACACCCTATAAACCTACACTCTCCTGGTTCAACATTAACGCCCTTTAAACCTACACTCTCCTTGTTCAACATTAACACAATTTAAACCTACATTCTCCTGGTTCAACATTAAAGCCCTTTAAACCTACACTCTCCTGGTTCAACATTAACACCCTTTAAAACTACACTCTCCTGGTTCAACATTAACACCCTATAAACCTACACTCTCCTGGTTCAACATAAACGCCCTTTAAACCTACATTCTCCTGGTTCAACATTAACACCCATTAAACCTACACTCTCCTGGTTCAACATTAACACCCTATAAACCTATACTCTCCTGATTCAACATTAACGCCCTTTAAACCTACACTCTCCTGGTTCAACATTAACGCCCTTTAAACCTACACTCTCCTGGTTCAACATTAACACCCTTTAAACCTACACTCTCCTGGTTCAACATAAACGCCCTTTAAACCTACACTCTCCTGTTTCAACATTAACACCCTTTAAACCTACACTCTCATTGTTCAACATTAACACCCTATAAACCTACACTCTCCTGGTTCAACATTAACACCCTTTAAACCTACACTCTCCTGGTTCAACATAAACGCCCTTTAAACCTACACTCTCCTGGTTCAACATTAACACCCTTTAAACCTACACTCTCCTGGTTCAACATAAACGCCCTTTAAACGTACACTCTCCTGTTTCAACATTAACACCCTTTAAACCTACACTCTCCTGGTTCAACATTAACGCCCTTTAAACCTACACTCTCCTGGTTCAACATTAACACAATTTAAACCTACATTCTCCTGGTTCAACATTAAAGCCCTTTAAACCTACACTCTCCTGGTTCAACATTAACACCCTTTAAAACTACACTCTCCTGGTTCAACATTAACACCCTATAAACCTACACTCTCCTGGTTCAACATAAACGCCCTTTAAACCTACACTCTCCTGGTTCAACATTAACGCCCTTTAAACCTACACTCTCCTTGTTCAACATTAACACAATTTAAACCTACATTCTCCTGGTTCAACATTAAAGCCCTTTAAACCTACACTCTCCTGGTTCAACATTAACACCCTTTAAAACTACACTCTCCTGGTTCAACATTAAAACCCTATAAACCTACACTCTCCTGGTTCAACATAAACGCCCTTTAAACCTACATTCTCCTGGTTCAACATTAACACCCATTAAACCTACACTCTCCTGGTTCAACATTAACACCCTATAAACCTATACTCTCCTGATTCAACATTAACGCCCTTTAAACCTACACTCTCCTGGTTCAACATTAACGCCCTTTAAACCTACACTCTCCTGGTTCAACATTAACACCCTTTAAACCTACACTCTCCTGGTTCAACATAAACGCCCTTTAAACCTACACTCTCCTGTTTCAACATTAACACCCTTTAAACCTACACTCTCATTGTTCAACATTAACACCCTATAAACCTACACTCTCCTGGTTCAACATTAACACCCTTTAAACCTACACTCTCCTGGTTCAACATAAACGCCCTTTAAACCTACACTCTCCTGGTTCAACATTAACACCCTTTAAACCTACACTCTCCTGGTTCAACATAAACGCCCTTTAAACGTACACTCTCCTGTTTCAACATTAACACCCTTTAAACCTACACTCTCCTGGTTCAACATTAACGCCCTTTAAACCTACACTCTCCTGGTTCAACATTAACACAATTTAAACCTACATTCTCCTGGTTCAACATTAAAGCCCTTTAAACCTACACTCTCCTGGTTCAACATTAACACCCTTTAAAACTACACTCTCCTGGTTCAACATTAACACCCTATAAACCTACACTCTCCTGGTTCAACATAAACGCCCTTTAAACCTACATTCTCCTGGTTCAACATTAACACCCTTTAAACCTACACTCTACTGGTTCAACATTAACACCCTATAAACCTATACTCTCCTGATTCAACATTAACGCCCTTTAAACCTACACTCTCCTGGTTCAAAATTAACGCTCTTTAAACCTACATTCTCCTGGTTCAACATTAACACCCTTTAAACCTACATTCTCCTGGTTCATCATTAACACCCTTTAAACCTACACTCTCCTGGTTCAACATTAACGCACTTTAAACCTACATTCTCCTGGTTCAACATGAACGCCCTTTAAAGCTACACTCTCCTGGTTCAAAATTAACGCTCTTTAAACCTATATTCTCCTGGTTCAACATTAGCACCCTTTAAACATTACTCTCCTGGTTCAACATTAACGCCCTTTAAACCTACACACTCCTGGTTCAACATTAACGCCCTTTAAACCCTAAAGTCTCCTGATTCAACTTTAACGCCCTTTAAACCCTAAAGTCTCCTGGTTCAACATTAACGCCTTTTAAACCTAGTCTCCTGGTTTAACATTAAAACCCTTTAAACCCTAAATTATCATGGTTCAACATTAAAGCCCTTTAAACCTTATATTCTCCTGGTTCAACATGAACGCCATTTAAACCTACACTCTCCTGGTTCAACATGAACGCCCTTTAAATCTACACTCTCCTGGTTCAACATTAAAGCCCTTTAAACCTACACTCTCCTGGTTCAACATTAACACCCTTTAAAACTACACTCTCCTGGTTCAACATTAACACCCTATAAACCTACACTCTCCTGGTTCAACATAAACGCCCCTTAAACCTACATTCTCCTGGTTCAACATTAACACCCTTTAAACCTACACTCTCCTGGTTCAACATTAACACCCTATAAACCTATACTCTCCTGATTCAACATGAACGCCCTTTAAACCTACACTCTCCTGGTTCAACATTAACGCCATTTAAACCTACACTCTCCTGGTTCAACATTAACGCCCTTTAAACCTACACTCTCCTTGTTCAACATTAACGCCCTTTAAACCCTAAAGTCTCATGGTTCAACATTAACACCCTTTAAACCTACACTCTCCTGGTTCAACATGAACGCCCTTTAAACCTACACTCTCCTGGTTCAACATTAACGCACTTTAAACCTACACTCTCCTGGTTCAACATGAACGCCCTTTAAAACTACACTCTCTTGGTTCAACATTAACGCACTTTAAACCTACACTCTCCTGGTTCAACATTAACACCATTTAAACCTACACTCTCCTAGTTCAACATTAACGCCCTTTAAACCTACATTCTCCTGGTTCAACATGAACGCCCTTTAAAGCCTAAAGTCTCCTGGATCAACATTAACACCCTTTAAACCCACACTCTCCTGGTTCAACATGAACGCCCTTTAAAACTACACTCTCTTGGTTCAACGTTAACGCCCTTTAAACCTACACTCTCGTTGTTCAACATGAACGTCTTTTAAACCTACACTCTCCTGGTTCAACATTAACGCCCTTTAAACCTACATTCTCCTGGTTCAACATTAACGCCCTTTAAAGCCTAAAGTCTCCTGGATCAACATTAACACCCTTTAAACCTACACTCTCCTGGCTCAACATTAACGCCCTTTAAACCTACACTCTCCTGTTTCAACATTAACGCCCTTTAAACCTACACTCTCCTGGTTCAACATGGACGCAATTTAAACCTACACTCTCCTGGTTCAACATTAACGCCCTTTAAACCTACACTCTCCTGGCTCAACATGAATGCCCAATAAACCTACACTCTCCTGGTTCAACATTAACGCCCTTTAAACCTACACTTTCCTGGTTCAACATGAACGCCCTTTAAACCTACCCTCTCCTGGTTCAACATTAACGCCCTTTAAACCTACACTCTCCTGGTTCAACATTAACGCCATTTAAACCCTAAAGTCTCCTGGTTCAACATTAACACCCTTTAAACCTACACTCTCCTGGTTTAACACGAACGCCCTTTAAACCTACACTCTCCTTGTTCAACATTAACGCTCTTTAAACCCTAAAGTCTCCTGGTTCAACATTAACACCCTTTAAACCTACACTCTCCTGGCTCAACATTAACGCCCTTTAAACCTACACTCTCTTGGTTCAACATTAACGCCCTTTAAACCTACACTCTCCTGGTTCAACATTAACGCCCTTTAAACCTACATCTCCTGGTTCAACATGAACGCCCTTTGAACCTACACTCTCCTGGTTCAACATTAACGCCCTTTAATCCTACACTCTCCTGGTTCAGCATGAACGCCCTTTAAACCTACACTCTCCTGATTCAACATTAACGCCCTTTAAACCCTAAAGTCTAATGGTTCAACATTAACGCCCTTTAAACCTACACTCTCCTGGTTCAGCATGAACGCCCTTTAAACCTACACTCTCCTTGTTCAACATTAACGCCCTTTAAACCCTAAAGTCTCCTGGTTCAACATTAACGCCCTTTAAACCTACACTCTCCTGGTTCAGCATGAACGCCCTTTAAACCTACACTCTCCTTGTTCAACATTAACGCCCTTTAAACCCTAAAGTCTCCTGGTTCAACATTAACGCCCATTAAACCTACACTCTCTTGGTTCACCATTAACGCCCTTTAAACCTACACTCTCCTGGTTCAACATTAACGCCCTTTAAACCCTAAAGTCTCCTGGTTCAACATTAACGCCCTTTAAACCCTAAAGTCTCCTGGTTCAACATTAACGCCCTTTAAACCCTAAAGTCTCCTGGTTCAACATTAACGCCCTTTAAACCCTAAAGTCTCCTGGTTCAACATTAACGCCCTTTAAACCTACACTCTCCTGGTTCAGCATGAACGCCCTTTAAACCTACACTCTCCTTGTTCAACATTAACGCCCTTTAAACCCTAAAGTCTCCTGGTTCAACATTAACGCCCTTTAAACCCTAAAGTCTCCTGGTTCAACATGATCGACCTTTAAACCTACACTCTCCTGGTTCAACATTAACGCCCTTCAAACCTACACTCTCCTGGTTCAACATGAACGCCCTTTAATCCTACACTCTCCTGGTTCAACATTAACGCACTTCAAACCTACACTCTCCTGGTTCAACATGAACGCCCTTTAAACCATATACTCTCCTGGTTCAACATGAACGCCCTTTAAACCTACACTCTCCTGGTTCAACATTAACGCACTTCAAACCTACACTCTCCTGGTTCAACATGAACGCCCTTTAAACCTACACTCTCCTGGTTCAACATTAACGCACTTCAAACCTACACTCTCCTGGTTCAACATGAACGCCCTTTAAACCTACACTCTCCTGGTTCAACATTAACGCACTTCAAACCTACACTCTCTTGGTTCAATATTAACGCCCTTTAAACCTACACTCTCCTGATTCAACATTAACGCCATTTAAACCTACACTCTCCTAGTTCAACATTATCGCCCTTTAAACCTACATTCTCCTGGTTCAACATGAACGCCCTTTAAACCTACACTCTCCTGATTCAACATTAACGCCCTTTAAACCTACACTCTCGTGGTTCAACATGAACGTCTTTTAAACCTACACTCTCCTGGTTCAACATTAACGCCCTTTAAACCTACACTCTCCTGGTTCAACATTAACGCCCTTTAAACCCTAAAGTCTCCTGGATCAACATTAACACCCTTTAAACCTACACTCTCCTGGCTCAACATTAACGCCCTTTAAACCTACACTCTCCTGATTCAACATTAACGCCCTTTAAACCTACACTCTCCTGGTTCAAAATTAACGCCCTTTAAACCTACACTCTCCTGGTTCAACATTAACGCCCTTTAAACCTACACTCTCCTAGTTCAACATGAACGCCGTTTAAACCTACATTCTTCTGGTTCAACATTAACGCCCTTTAAACCTACACTCTCCTGGTTCAACATGAACGCCCTTTAAACCTACTCTATCCTGGTTCAACATGAACGCCCTTTAAACCTACACTCTCCTGGTTCAACATTAACGCCCTTTAAACCTACACTCTCATGGTTCAACATTAACGCCCTTTAAACCTACACTCTCATGGTTCAACATTAACGCCCTTTAAACCTACACTCTCATGGTTCAACATTAACGCCCTTTAAACCTACACTCTCATGGTTCAACATTAACGCCCTTTAAACCTACACTCTCATGGTTCAACATTAACGCCCTTTAAACCTACACTCTCATGGTTCAACATTAACGCCCTTTAAACCTACACTCTCATGGTTCAACATTAACGCCCTTTAAACCTACACTCTCATGGTTCAACATGAACGCCCTTTAAACCTACACTCTCCTGGTTCAACATTAACGCCCTTTAAACCTACACTCTCATGGCTCAACATTAACGCCCTTTAAACCTACACTCTCATGGTTCAACATTAACGCCCTTTAAACCTACACTCTCCTGGTTCAACATTAACACCCTTTAAACCTACACTCTCCTGGTTCAACATTAACACCCTTTAAACCTACACTCTCCTGGTTCAACATGAACGCCCTTTAAATCTACACTCTCCTGGCTCAACATTAACGACCTTTAAACCTACACTCTCTTGGTCCAACATTAACGCCCTTTAAACCTACACTCTCCTGGTTCAATATTAACGCCCATTAAACCTACATCTCCTGGTTCAACATGAACGCCCTTTAAAACTACACTCTCCTGGTTCAACATTAACGCCCTTTAAACCCTAAAGTCTCCTGGATCAACATTAACACCCTTTAAACCTACACTCTCCTGGCTCAACATTAACGCCCTTTAAACCTACACTCTCCTGATTCAACACATTAACACCCTTTAAACCTACACTCTCAAGGTTCAAAATTAACGCCCTTTAAACCCACACTCTCCTGGTTCAACATTAACGCCCTTTAAACCTACACTCTCCTAGTTCAACAAGAACGCTCTTTAAACCTACACTCTCCTGGTTCAACATTAACGCCCTTTAAACCTACACTCTCCTGGTTCAACATGAACGCCCTTTAAACCTACACTCTCCTGGTTCAACATGAACGCCCTTTAAACCTACACTCTCCTGGTTCAACATTAACGCCCTTTAAACCTACACTCTCATGGTTCAACATTAACGCCCTTTAAACCCTAAAGTCTCCTGGATCAACATTAACACCCTTTAAACCTACACTCTCCTGGTTCAACATGAACGCCCTTTAAACCTACACTCTCCTGGCTCAACATTAACGCCCTTTAAACCTACACTCTCTTGGTTCAACATTAACGCCCTTTAAACCTACACTCTCCTGGTTCAACATTAACGCCCATTAAACCTACATCTCATGGTTCAACATGAACGCCCTTTAAACCTACACTCTCCTGGTTCAACATTAACACCATTTAAACTACACTCTCCTGGTTCAACATTAATGCCCTTTAAACCTTTACTCTCCTGGTTCAACATTAACCCCATTTAAACCTACACTCTCCTGGTTCAACATTAACGCCCTTTAAACCTACACTCTCCTGGTTCAACATTAACACCCTTTAAACCTACACTCTCCTTGTTCAACATTAAAAGCCCTTCAAACCTACACTCTCCTGGTTCAACATGAACGCCCTTTAAACCTACACTCTCCTGGTTCAACATTAACGCCCTTTAAAACTACACTCTCCTGGTTCAACATGAACGCCCTTTAAACCTACACTCTCCTGGTTCAACATTAACGACCTTTAAACGTACACTCTCCTGGTTCAACATTAACGCCCTTTAAACCTATTCTCTCCTGGTTCAACATTAACGCCCTTTAAACCTACACTCTCCTGGTTCAACATTAACACCCTTTAAACCTACACTCTCCTGGTTCAACATTAACACCATTTAAACCTACACTCTCCTGGTTCAACATTAACGCCCTTTAAACATATACTTTAAGAACGCCTGCTGCTCCTTCCTGTGATATAATTCAGGAGTGGATATTTTTGGTGTTAGTTTTATCATCTCAGCGTGTTTCTACGTTGAATGTGTGGGAGGGGACCTGTCTTGGAGATGAAAATGTCTAATTCTAAAACCACCTTCCATGGACGTATTGAAAGTAAGATGACACAGGAGTCCTCAACGATCCGCCCATTGTCAAACAGCAGTTAAGCTTGTGCCATAAAGAACGGATACGGTGCCTAGGAAAAGACTAGCCCAGAATGTCAAGTACTCTCTCTACCTCCGCAGCTGATTAACTCACTCGTTCTTTCTTTATCAACGCTGGCACCGTCTTGAAGAGACCTTAAACAACCGCGTTTATTATATCATTTGGGCTGTCGGTCTTGTTTACTATTTATTGCCACAGATCCAGACAATTATTTCGACATTTATGTTTCTCAAAATTTATCTCATGATCTATGTTGAAATATCTACTTTTTTTTAAAGAGAAGAGGTCTAGCAGCATTTCAGAGCAAAGTGTATGTAATAATGTAAATAGTTATGAGTTTATTATCATCATCGTTATTATCATCAAGCTTGTCACTTTTGGAACCAGTCTCTCATAATAGCTACCCTGATGTTTTATCTATTCTGTGCGAGAAGTCCAGATTCTGCAGTTGCCAATCCCAGCTCGTCTGCTGTATTTGACACTAATCTTCTTACAGGTCTTCACTTTCCTCGTTTACCTGCAACTGTGCCCTCCATAATTATTTTCTGCAGGCCATTATGTCGTTTTACAAAAACCACACATTTCATTGTTTGTATGTTCTTTATGAAACCAGTTTTCTTGAATTTTACGGTTTTTTTGTTTTTTTGTTTTGCAAAACTGACAAGTTTCTTCTTGTATCCTCCCATGCTATTCTGAGTGCTCTTCTTTAACACTTGTATTTAAATGCCCCGATATATTTTTCATTATTTTTCATTGATTAATGAAAAGACAATTAGAGGCCACAGAGATGGGACTTCTCAGAAGAATGTTGAAAGTTCCCTGGACAGATAAAAAGATCAATGAGGAAGTTCTCAAAGAGGCCAACACAAAAAGGGAGCTCCTAAAAAACATCAGAAAGAAACAATCAACATTTTTCGGGCACATCATGAGAAGAGGAAAGTTGGAATACTTGGTTACAACTGGCAAAATTAAAGGAAAGAGAGATCACGAACGACAAAGAGAGAAAATACTTGATATCTTGGTGTCATGGCATAGAAAACGGTCAACAACAGAACTGATACGACGCACTGTAAATAGAAGATTGTGGAAGGACATGATCGCCTACGCCAACCGGTATGGCACATGATGATGATAGTGCTTCAAGTGGGGAGAGAACCCTTGATATTTTTCCCCTGCTTAGACAGTATTCTCTTAACTTCTTTTATCCAAAGCTTGTTTCCAGAGAATGTTGTCTTTCCTATGGCAGCTGTCAGTTTGACTTCCGACCATATTTCCTAACCAGATGTGCCTCAGGTTGTTATTTCATGTCCATTATCAGCCAGCTCCTGAAACATCAGACATATCAATGGCCTAGGAAGATAATAATGGAGATTTTTTTTAGCTACACTCTTGGAAGAGGCGCGAGTGGCGTAGTGTTCTACGTACTGGTTTAGCGATCAAGTTGGCCTGAGTTCAACCCCATGAGAATGTAATTCTGTTAGTAAAGTTGCCTCATATCTGAATTGGAGAATTCGGTGGTCTGGGAGTAAGACGTCGACCACTGGATACGAGAGTACAGGGTTTAAATCACGGTGCGAATTTTTCACTTCGAATCTATGATTTCTTCGTAGATTGCTCTCCCGATCTCTGGGTGTGTGTATCATGTCTACTGAGGCTAGATCCGATGTCTAACCCTATTAGACATGATTATATTATTGATATTAGGCATGGTTAAATTTTGATGTAATCTTGAATTTTCACATTGGATATTCGATCTCTATTTGTGTTGTTCATTATATTTCTCAAGCACCGTATTTATGAGGTATTAATTTTATGTGTGTGAGCTTTGTTCAATGTCCTTATTTGACATTGGTAGAAACAGGTTGGTTTGTTATTGTTGTTGTTGTTGTAGCGTTCGCCAGCTTTCAACTCTGACGAAGTCCCTAGAAATTAGGAACTGGTTGGTTTGAGAATGTTATTTGTTAACCCAGAAACGAGAGGCTCAGTGGGCGCATTATGAGGACTATCAGCCAACATAGAGCTGGTCGGTTGCTCGACATGTTGAGGAGAAGATATGAGCAGCTTCGCAGTGCAATGATGATAGCCCATACTTATCTAAATAACTCAATGCTTCGCGATTGTTTCTTACCTATTGATAAGATATTTTAATGTTTAAAAAGCGGAGCCAATGGGGACTATATCAACTAAAGTGATAACTACATGCTACACTTCTACGCTAATGAATATATAACATCTCACAAATGATCTTGTGCCATTACGTGTCTCGCCTTCTTCTTCATGTATATGGTTCTGGTTATGGTTATGTAAGGCCTCGGTATTACTGCAAAAGAATTAAATTGTATAATTGCTCAACTACCCGTGCTAGGGGATTCATCCGAATGAACATCTCATCTCCCAAATAAAGAAAGGCAGCTGCAGTCCCAATCAGAGAAATATCAGCACACCCTTCGTGTATAAATAAACGAAACATTAATTTATTTAAAAATAAATAACACCAAAAATACTCTATTTATTAATAATAATTATCATTTTTTGACTATTCGGTTTTATGTCACAGTTGCTGTGAATTATCTTGTCTTTTTTGTCCATAATAAGCTTGTATTATGAGTGATTATTACAATGTGTCTTATTTCTTTGTAATATTTTTTTGTTAATTCCAATCCCCAGTTGTCCCCACACAGAGCGGATGTTCTCCTGCTGGCTTTATGTCCGTTCTCTGAAGGTTTGTTTTATTTGAGATATTTCTTATCGGCATTGACAAAATACCTTATTGGCATTTAATCAATTCGTTTGTGAAGACTTCGGAATGTGAAGACTGTCTTTATAATGAAGTTGTTCTCTTCTTCCTTCTTTCACCCAATAAGAGTCTTTGGGGCAGCATTGACGCCAACCATCTCAGTTTCTCTCTATCTTCAGTCATATTTTGGAACTTTGAAAAATTATGTCCAATCAATTCTGTGATGTTATCTTCCCAACTTTCTCTGCCTACATTACATCTCCGTCGCTCCTTCCACAGTTTCTGACAAAATGGCCTTTTG
The DNA here is from genome assembly GCA_032433765.1 of Megaustenia siamemsis. NCBI lineage: Eukaryota > Metazoa > Mollusca > Gastropoda > Stylommatophora > Ariophantidae > Megaustenia > Megaustenia siamemsis. The sequence continues at coordinate 41,942,020 of JAVIAB010000041.1, read as the reverse complement.
CCAGGTGTAATATTTTATTATTACGAATGACAGGAAACAGTCTGAAAGATAAGATTATAAATGAAGAACTGAAAAAAGCTAGGAATAGCCCCCGCCAAAGAATATTTAAAGAAACAACAGATAGCATGGTTTGGCCACGTGACAAGGCAGAGTAATCAAAACACAACACACAAGAGGTTGCGAGAAAACCAGACCCAAGGGTCGACCACGAAAAAGATGGATCGATGGAATATTAGAATCACTAGGAAACATAAGAGCAACAGAGGCGAACAGAAGAGCAAAAAAGACCACAAATTATCTCTCCTCGACGCTGAAAGGAAAATGAGTAAGGAAAGAAGAAGAAAAATATATTTTTTTTCTGTGAGATTGTTTGCCGTTCTTTTGCCGTCATTGATTTCTTCTATTTGCTAATCTATTAACTATGCGTTAAATTTATCAGTTCCTTCATTTAGATACTAAATAATATCAGCAGACTTTTTTTTCCGTCAAAATAAATGTGTAACCAAGATGATGCAGGTTTTCATGCGAAACGTTGTATCGAGCCATTGTTTGTCTTGATCTGCATGCTTTTGTCTTTAATCTTCAATGTGCATTTTATGAGATGAACGAAAGTAAGAATATTCTTTTTGTTAAAGACAGATAGCAAACAAGAAAGAATTAAATTACATGGAACACAACAAAAATAATTTAAAAAAATAAAAACGAGGGAAGGAAAGAAGGGAGGGAAGGAGGGAGGAAGGAAGAAATGAATGAAGAGGAATGAAGGAGGATTGGAAGAAAGAAGGAAAGAAAAAAAATGAAGGATGGATGGATGGGTGGAAGGGAGGGAGGCAAGCACAGGGTTCATTGATGTGTGTGGGACAGAAATGTGCTAATATCACAGTTTGACTGTAAAGAACAACACAAAGCAGTAACGTGAGATTGACGTCCTTTTAATTTTGGGTAACTAAGAGGCACAGCTTTTATCGTAATCATCGGACCAGCGCAAAGAAGGATATTCCTAGATTGGTCTGTGCCACGATGAGAAATCTGATAGTGATCAAGTTTTGTTTTTAAAAAAAAATTAATTAAATAAAGATGTCAAAATAACATGCATTCTATGTCCTTCCTCTATAAGAGAAATATCAAGTTGTGACTAGATTAAATTTTGGTTTGTGTTTTCTGTCTCCGATTTATATATACAAACGTGACGTATTTGATTCATTTCACTGACGTCATATTCTGACGTCCGTTTTGAAAAAGGGGGAAGAAAGGTTTCTTATTTGTGTATTTCATTATTTCATGAGATAGGGTAATGGGACAGGAGAGTTTTCTAGTAGTGTTTTTTATAGATTTATTTATAAGAATATATTTATATCGATGTATACAACTTCTAATTGCTTGCGTAGATTCATTTAAACCATAGATGGTTTTGATCTACAGATTTAATGTGAGTTTACAGTGAAAGTTCATCATAATTTTAACGGTAAAAAGATAAAATCAACCCATTTATTAATTTTATTTCTCTTTCGTATGATGTTATTTTTATCTGATTTTTTCTCTGTTCATGTTTTATTTTGATAAACGATTATTTCACAGCAAACGGTGTCTTATGGAAGAACGAATAAACGAGTAAAGCCACATTTTTGTAAAGGGGGTGGGGGGAGAGAAAGGAGGGTGCCAGTGCTTCTTCACGCTGTTATTACTTGTCTTACCTCATCAGGACAAATGCATTTTCTCTTTCCGTGAATAAAGCTGCAGATTATCAAGCTGACTGACTGTCCTTAGGTGGTTTCCCTACTTGCTAGCGAGTCACGACTCCGTTCAACCACAGACTTTGTGATGAACCCCAGACTGTGTCTTATAGATTTCATTACACCGCAATTCTCATTAAAACATAGTTGCTGACAAGTAGTGCCAAAGCCCTGATGTTTGAAGCAATATACTACTCACGTAAAGCTATGGCGCTAACTACTGCACTAGTTTTACGCTCTCTTCGTTTGCATCATTTACTTTATTGTTATCAACACTTGTATCATAATTTTCCAGATTTGAGTTTTTCTCTTTCACGACTTCCCTTCTTCTGTTATTATTTGTTCTTCTTGTCCTTATTCTTCGTCATGCTCCATTATTGTTACCATACTATTCACAGTTCTCCTCCAGTAGTCTCCATTGATACACTTCGGTGTTCTCCTATACCTCTTTTTTCTGTGCTACTTACCCCTCATATGTTTTTATTGTACCCCACTCTCAGACATCTCACTCTTTCCGCCTTTTGAGTACCTGTTAGTCTACTGTTCTATTCTTTCTCCTTTGTGTTTGCACACTGACCCCGGTGTGTACTCTTCTGGTTACGTGTGCGTTATGCGCACATTTCTACACATATATGATTGTCCCCGTATGTTTGTGCACATGCATGTATGTGTTCATATGTATGGGTATCTTTCTCTCTCTCTGCGATCAGGACTCAATCAGAGTAGGATTCCAGACTCTCACATGAGGTCAGCTGTCAGTTTAAGTGTGTTGATCGCCCCCACAGACAGAACATCACAATTAGAGTCTGTCAGATCCACCCTGACCGAACACCCGTTAATACGTTGCACTGTGTTCTGCGCCAGTGGCCCAGTGCATCCGATTTCAGCCATCATTTTATCCAGGTTTGCTTTCCTTAGCCTTTGATTGTCCCCAATCTTCCTGCAAGGCAGCAGATTGTCTTTTCTGTAGGGGGATTCTGCCCTTAGATGGTCGGCCCTCCCAGGTTTACGAGCACCATCTGCCCGAGTCACTAGAGGTGACTAACACAGACATGCATGCACACACAAAGATAGGAGATGTGACCAACACAGACATGCACAAAGCGAAACGAGGCATGACTAACACTGACACACATCAAGATATATGACACATGTAAGGGTATTGGTATACATATATGCATGTGTGTGTGTGCATGTATGTATGTATATATGTGTATATGTATGTATATATGTGTGTATGTTGATATGTATAAGTATGTGCATGTCTGTTTGTACGTGTACAAATGTATACACGCATCTGTGCGTATATATATACATGTATTTATGGGCCCTTACATACTTTTAGACATTGTCGGTGCCTTTGCAGTCGAGGTAACCCAGACAGCGTTCCCCCCACTTGTGTATTTTTAGAACCTTTCACCTGACCAGAGGGTATAATTACAGCTGAACGCGTGTGACCATCCCTTTCCCATTCTGAACACGGTCCACGACACAGGGAAATCATTTTTTGTTTTCTTTAACCAGTTTCGATTATTTTGTTTTGGGTGTTTCTTACTAGTTAGCTATGTAGGATTAGTTTTATTTACTTACATATCTGTGTGTGCATGTTGTTTGTTTGTTCCTGCTGAAGGCCTTTTGAGCCGAAACGTCGTTTAAATCTGTGTCGTCTACTAATCACGTAAAGCTTTAACCATACCATTTTTTCTATTTTTTTTTTTCAATTTTCCCTCCCGGTCATTTCTTCACTCTTTCACCTCCAGATACAACATTCGTTACTCCACTTCTTCTATCCTAGATACTACAATCATTACCCAGCTTGCTCACCTCCAGATACTACAATCGTTACTCCACTCCCTCACCTCCAGATACAACGTTCGTTACTCCACTCCCTCACCCCCAGATACAACGTTAGTTACTCCACTTCTTCTATCCTAGATACTACAATCATTACCCAGCTTTCTCACCTCCAGATACTACAATCGTTACTCCACTCCCTCACCTCCAGATACAACGTTCGCTACTCCACTCCATCACCTCCAGATACTACAATCGTTACTCCACTCCCTCACCTCCAGATACAACGTTCGCTACTCCACTCCCTCACCTCCAGATACAACGTTCGCTACTCCACTCCCTCACCTCCAGATACAACGTTCGCTACTCCACTCCCTCACCTCCAGATACAACGTTCGCTACTCCACTCCCTCACCTCCAGATTCATTACTCCCACTCTCTTCTGGTCGTGAAGCTCTCACAATTACTATTAATCTCCCTATAAATATCTCTTTCCGTTTCCACATTCGTGATTCTGTAACCAACTTGCCGCCACGTCAATCTGATCATCTGTGTTTTGACGCTCAACGTAAAAATTGTGAAGATTCACGTGCTCCAGGCATTCAAATTGTTCCTCATGGTCGAAGACCGGGATATCCGAGTTAGCTATTGTTGACACCAAGGGTATTAATATCCAGCCTTGACGTCCGTATTCAATTACAGATAAAAAGGCTTTTTCCGAAGATACTTTTTTTCTGCAGTGGTCACGAAACCAGATTTCTATCTCAGGAGATCGTGGCTCCGCTGTATTGAATTTTCTTGTATGACGTCATATCCTGACGTCCGTATCGTAATGAGGAAAAAATAATTCTGTATTGATGAATTTGGGAGGAATGGCGGTGGGGTTTATGAGGGAGTTGTGCGAGAGGAGATTAGCGCATATAGATTTTGTCATTTGTTTACTATTTTTTTTTAAAGTATCAGCCTTTTGTATTTTGCATTAAGGCTGTAAAGTAAAGTAAAGAGCCCCGTCACGCCAAGTGGCGTATAGGGAATATAGTGTTAGTGACTATAAATTTTACAGACCTTCAGCACATGATTTTTGGGGTAATGTGGTCGGTATTACGCCCGCGCCGCTTTACTTTCCCAGAAAAAAATCCAGCACCCATTTAAGGCTGGATAAACCCGGATGCTGTCCTTTGTAGTCCAGTTCACTAACTACTGAGCTATCAGGGCTCCCAGTTAAGCTTGGAGACAACTGTTTATATATGGTGCTTCTAAATCTACTTCTTCATTTCTTTTCATTCGTTTTCCAGCGTCGGTGTGTGCTAACAGCTGTTTGTTTTAACATGGAAATGACATTTTATCTCGGGCCCAGATATTTTGAAACATTTATGGGCAGGGATCTTTTTGACTATTGTGAAAAAGCGCAAAAATGAAAGAGTTTGACCATGTATCTCGATCGTCTGGCCTAGGAAAGATCATTCTGCAAGGAATCATGAAAGGGCGAGAAGGAGAGGTAGACAGAGAAAGAGATGGGAAGATAACATCTAAAAAGGGACAGGCCTCGACTTCGCAGTCTCAGAGAAAGACAGAAGATAGAGAGAAATTAAGAGGTTTGACGAAGTCTGTCAGTGGTTCCCCTAAGAATGTCCATGTTATGGGATGGACTGAACGATGATGGGTAAGGTTCACAACAGCCCGTCTGAAAGAATCTCTGTCTCTAGTCAGATCTTCCATTTCTTCCGCTGACATGTTCAAGGTCTCCTTCATATCGTGAAACAACCTTCTTCTTGGTCTGCCCAGGAACCATCTTCTTCTTCTACCTTTCAGCTCCCTGTGGAGCACATGTCTTCAACAAACACCTTCCAAGTCGTTCCGTTTCTTGCCAAGGATGTACTGGACACATCCCTCTCATTCTTAAAACTGATATTTTTCTAGGGGTTCCAGATAATGATACCTATCTAAATAGTAAATGTTCTAGTTGAATTAATATCTGTGTTAGTTGTATGGGAGATGTGCTAAGTATGGGAGATGTGCTAAGTATGGGAGATGTGCTAACTATGGGAGATGTGCTAACTATGGGAGATGTGTTAACTATGGGAGATGTGCTAACTATGGAAGATGTGCTAACTATGGGAGATGTGCTAACTATGGGAGATGTGTTAACTATGGGAGATGTGTTAACTATGGAAGATGTGTTAACTATGGGAGATGTGCTAACTATGGGAGATATGCTAACTATGGGAGATGTGTTAACTATGGGAGATGTGTTAACTATGGGAGATGTGTTAACTATGGGAGATGTGTTAACTATGGGAGATGTGCTAACTATGGGAGATGTGCTAATTATGGAAGATGTGTTAACTATGGGAGATGTGCTAACTGTGGGAGATGTGTTAACTATGGGAGATGTGCTAACTATGGAAGATGTGCTAACTATGGGAGATGTGCTAACTATGGGAGATGTGTTAACTATGGGAGATGGTCGAATAGCTAACTTGTCGTGCTCCAAATCAGGAGAAGAAGATGACGTCGCCTTTTACGAGAAGTTTCTTCTTCATCTACCTTTCAGCTCCCTGTGGAGTATAGGTCTTCACCAAACACTTTCAGCTCCCTGTGGAGTATAGGTCTTTACCAAACACTTTCAGCCCCCTGTGGAGTATAGGTCTTCACCAAACACTTTCAGCTCCCTGTTGAGTATAGGTCTTCTTCACCAAACACTTTCAGCTCCCTGTGGAGTATAGGTCTTCACCAAACACTTTCAGTTCCCTGTGGAGCATGTTTTCAACAAACACTTTCAGTTCCCTGTGGAGCATAAGTCTTCACCAAACACTATCATCTCCCTGTGGAGCATAAGCTTTCAACAAATACTTTCAGCTCCCTGTGGAGCAATCAATCCATCAGCACTGGGTAGATCCCCTTCCACCAAACGCACTTTACACAGTTGTATCCCCATTATGCTAAAGTGACTTTGCTGATCTGTCATTCATGTCTGGGATGCCAAATTGACTAGGGATTACGGAAATATAGATCGACTATTTTTTTTTAAAGCCACGACCATTATTCTGAATTTCCAATCATGTCCGTGTATAGTTTATGTTGTCTCAGCTTGGACGTTCTCCTCATATAATAAATATTTAATTATTTACTACGATAGTTTCCTGAAATCCAGCAATAAGCCAATAAATATGGGCTAGAACATTCGCTTGTCATAAGGAACAAATGGCGATGTCTGCAGTAGTAGCAGTTCCAGTGGTTTAGACTGAAGATTACCACAACATGTAAATGACGATAATAAGTAAAGATCTGGTATGAAGTGTACATTTTTATTGTAATGATGACATATAACAATAGTGACTAAACGTACATATCTTCTACCTTTCAGCTCCCTGTGGAGCATAGGTCTTCAACAAAAACCTTCCACGTCGTTCTGTTTCTTGCCATTCTTTTAATATCGTTCCATGTCTTCCTCATCATCTTTATCTCTGCTTCTGTCTTCTCCAAGAATTAATTGGTCTTCCTCTTTGTCTTTTCCCCTGGGGATTCCCAAAAAGGGCCTGTTGTGTAACACTCTCAGTTGGCTTCAGTAGTGTGTATCTTATCCAGCGTCATCGCCTTAGCTGTATCTCTTTATCCACTGGTATTTGACTGGTACATTTCCATAATTCTATGTTAGTGATTTTGTCCTGCCATTTCCATCCTTTTATTCTGCGCAAGCATCCATTAATGAAAGTCTGTATTTTCATTATTGTCAGTTTTGTTGTTCTCCATGTTTCACAGCCATATAATAGGAGTGACTTAACATTGGGGTTGAAAATGTTGAACATGTTGAAAACGTACATATACAGCGGGCAAAATGATTATCGTACGACGATTGGAGGACTGGATAGTCTAGAGATAGGATGTTAGTCTCTTGACAGGGAGATCCAGGGTTTGAGTCTTGCCACAAAAGGGGGAAGAGGGAATTTTCTCTTCGAATCCGTGAATTATTCGTGACTTGAATTCTTCGTGACTTGAATTCTTCGTGACTTGAATTCTTCGTGACTTGAATTCTTCGTGACTTGAATTCTTCGTGACTTGAATTCTTCGTGACTTGACAGTGCCATGGTCTCTGAGCAGTGTGTTGCGATGTCTAGTATCGAATAGAGGCGAAACACACGCTGTTGAACGTGCATTCTGCGCACGTTGTTGTTGTTGCAATGCCATGAGGTGATGAGGGCGCCCTTTTACTCATTAATGTGGCAAGTCGTAATGGCTTTCTTGACATTCCCAGCTCCTACTGGAGACGTTTGGAGTTCGTCTATCCGACGTTATTCTGGGAAACTAAGAAAAATTGAAAAAAAAAAGAAAAAATGGTATGTTAGAAGCTTTACGTGATTAGTAGACGACACAGATTCGAACGACGTTTCGGCTCAATAGGCCTTCAGCAGGAACAAACAAACAACATACACACACAGATATGTGAATAAATAAAACTAATCTTACATAGCTAATTAGTAATGAAACATCAAAAACAAAATAATCGAAATATGTTGACTTCCCTCAGGCCGGACTAGTGGTTTCCTTTCTGGGAAACTACTAGTCCGGCCTGAAGGTACTGCAACACTGTATCTTTTACATCAGTAACAGCCACCACTACAGGGAAAACTGTGATCCTAACTTGTGTTAACCAGTATGTTTTTGACGTCGACTGTTACCGGGTGAGACCACGAGAAGGTAGAACTGCTAGATCTTGGTCAGGTGATGGTGCATCGACCTTGCTATTGCGAACGCAGATCACAAGCGCTTTTGCTCACCCGCGAACGTTGAAGAACTCTAGAAGAAATCTAAGTTGAAGAACTCTAGAAGAAATCTAAGTTGAAGAACTCTAGAAGAAAGCTAAGTTGAAGAACTCTAGAAGAAAGCTAAGTTGAAGAACTCTAGAAGAAAGCTAAGTTCAAGAACTCTAGAAGAAATCTAAGTTGAAGAACTCTAGAAGAAATCTAAGTTGAAGAACTCTAGAAGAAAGCTAAGTTAAAGAACTCTAGAAGAAAGCTAAGTTGAAGAACTCTAGAAGAAATCTAAGTTGAAAAACTCTAGAAGAAATCTAAGTCGAAGAAAGCTAATTAAAAGTCAAAAATAGTATGCAAAATGTGTTCTACCGGACAAAGTTGTTCAGAAATGTAAAATCTTACTGTGTAGAAGAGGAGCCGCGATAGCTCAGCGGTGATTGAACTGGACTACAAAGGACAAGTGGTAGGGTTTGATCCCAACCGACCGCTTCTTCTTCACCCAGCCTTTAATGGGTACCGGATTTTTTTATGGGAAAGTAAAGTGGCACGGGCGTAATGCCGACCACATTACCCCAAAAGTCATGTGCTGAAGGTCTGTAAAATTATTGTCACTAACACCATATTCCCTATGCGCCACTTGGCGTGACGGGGGCTCTTTACTTTTTTTTTTTTTTTTTTACTGTGTAGAAGATTGTTGGTCTAATGGAGAGGACCACGTGACTGCCGTAAACTAGCAATACAACGAATCTACGCGCACTTAACTGGTAAAAGCTAGGAAGCAGTGAGAAGATAATGTTGACAAATATGACGATAATTAAGTTGTCACTGATGACATTGATATTAATTGTAACAAAATTGATCGCAGTTGCATTTTCGTGAAAAGATTATTGTAACACAATATTGATGATAGTCGTTATTCTGTTGATCGTGGTGACTATAATTCTGATGTTAATAATAAATCTGATAATAGCAAGTGCTGTAAATGTTAACATTGTGGTGATAATACTCCTGATGATTATAAAAGCGAAAGTGATATTCTTTAGGCAATTGCATACAAGATGAGGATAAAGACACTACACATAACGAAGAAGGATTTGTTATTTATGTGTTTGCGCACATTGCACATATTTGCTCACATTTCACGGGAGATTACGCAAAGCAAATAAGTTGTGTTGAGGCGCCCTCTTGCGGAAGAGAATATGGCAAATGCAGTCATGCGTAGACCTCTCCCAATTTTATCAGGTTTTTCGGTGAAGAACTGACATGAATTAATCGTGGACGCGTGCAAGGAGCATGTGGTGTTTCCGTGGCTGCAAAGTTGCAGATTTATTGGTGTTAAATGTATGTATGTAGCGAGTATGTGGGTAAGCACAAAAACACTACTCCATTTCCAACTGATGTGTAATGTAATTTTATTGGAATATTGTTGTTCACTGGTGGCCATTGTTGCATTGACTCATTAAGTGAAATGTGGTTAATGTTGCATCGACTCATAAAGTTATATGTGGTTACTGTTGCATCAACTCATAAAATTATATGTGGCTACTGTTGCATCAACTCATAAAGTTATAATTGGCTACTATTGCATCGACTCATAAAGTTATGAGTGACAACTGTTGCATCAACTTATAAAGTTGTAAGTGGCTACTGTTGCATCGACTCATACAATTATTTGTGGCTACTGTTACATCGACTCAGAAGGTTATGTGTGGTTACTGTTGCATCGACTTATAAAGTTATATGTGGCTACTGTTGCATCGACTCATAAAGTTATATGTGGTTACTGTTGCATCGACTCATTATGTTATACATGGTTTCGTTTGGTATTACACACACTCGATGTACGCCACAACCGTTACTCGGTAAACATGGATGCGATAATTTAGCTTCTACCAAACTCTCTGCAACATATCCGGCGTGAACAAGTTGAAAGCTTCAGTGATGACGTCCTGCAGATCAACCAAGTTTGCTGCCTTACAGTGGAGGAGCATAAACTCTGTTCTTTCGGCCCCTCCCCCCGCCTAAAAGAACAAACCACAAACAATTAGGTCAGTAAACTCGGCGGCCATTTGCAGAACACCTGGTCATGTTATCCAGCGCGGACAATCCATCTATTTGACAGGTGATCGTTGAGAAACTTGTTGACAGCAAGACGCCAGTACGACTGTGCTCCATCTTGCTGAAAACAGGGAAGTCATCACCCTCAGCAGCAAGTTCTGGCATCAAGATGTCGGTTAGCATTTCTAGGTAAACCAGGGGATGTGTTTGTTTTCAGACTCCAGCGGTGTATGGGAGCATCTTGGCTTTTTTTCATGTTTAAACTGTCGAGTGTGTTTATAGATAAAAGAGCATGTCTATCTCTGGATAAGCTGAAGTCATGGAGGGGTCAGATCAGCTCTTGTTGTGTATGTGTGTGTATTGTTGTTTTTTTTTTATTGTTATAGAAATGCAAATTCTGTCCCAGTTACGTTGCCACCAATACAAGTGACATGCTGAGTTTATTATTCAGCACCCACACCACACCAAAATTAAATTAAATTAAACAATAAATAAACATTGTGCCTACCCCGGAAATGGGATCAAAGTCGTTCCTATATTCTTGAATGTATTTCAAACTTGGTTCATTTCGACTGCGCGCTATAGTCCTACCTGACAACGGGTGAAAGGTCAGTTATCTCGTCAATGGTGTCTTTTTCAGCTAATTAGGCATTTTTTTTTAAAATTGCCCAACCTCATGTTGCTAAATTCACTCTATCTTCAGCAACTGAAAGTCGTTTCGGGCTGTGAACTGCTTCGCTTTTTCTCAAGAAGTTTCCTTACTCATAAATTGTGTGTTGTTTTTACTTCCTCCTCTTCTTTCCTTCCTCATCTGCTTTTCAGCGTCGATGGGATATATAATTTGCGGTCTTTTGTATTCTGTTCGCTTCTGCTGCTGTTATGTTTCCTAGTGCTTCTAATCCATCGATCCATCTTTTTCGAGGTCGACCACAACGTTCAGAGAAAACAAAACCCAAGAGATCTCTCCACAACTTTCGATCTCGACAGTTATTTATCATTTCTGTTGTTGACCTTCTGCCTAACCCTTCTCTTAAGTTGTCTGGTAACTTTTCTCTTTGCTTCCCTCTATCTCTTCGTCCCTCGATTTTTCCAGTTATTACAATATATTCCAGCTGTTCCCTTCTTATTACATGGCCAAATATATGATGATTGTTTCTTCCTAATATTGGAAATTAGCTCTCTCATTTGCTTTGACCTCATTCCGAACGTTTTCATTACCATTCTTACCTACCCATGGTATTCTCAACATTCTTCTGTAAAACCACATTTCAACTGTCTCCAGTGATTTTTTTATCTGTTGTCCTTTTGTGTGAGTATATATATATATATCGATAGTACCGACAAACTCTCTAACTCACTTCTATTAACAATAAACGCGTTGCACAAGACGTTTTTCATTGTCTTTAAAATGCCAGCTGCAACAATTAGCTATAGGACTGACAACTCATAATGTGAAGTAAACTACCAATAAATATTGAATATAAGGAAACATATTGTTGGATATTACATGTGAGACGTGTTGGTATTTTTGTAATTTACGTTCTGTAATAAATTTGTGACACGGACATTTTGTCTTGGAAAAGACGATAGATTTATGATAATACTGATGATACATGTGTTATCATATACTAAATATTATTCTATATGTTGCATATATATGTGTATATATATATGTATGGCCTATGTCTTTTTGACAGTCTGTTGGTAGCAAGCAATTATGATTTGTTAATTTGTCAAGTCGGTGTACAATTAATAACAAATAGAAATGATAATTGTCTAATAAATAACTAATGATTAATTTGACACCTTTCTCTCTATTACGTTTCGGAGTTGGTTATGTCTTCGTGATTGTGTGTTCGTGATAGTATGTTCGTGATTGTGAGTTTGTGATTGCATATTTGTGATTGTGTGTTCGTGATAGTGTGTTCGTGATTGCGTGTTCGTGATTTCGTGTTCGTGATTGCGTGTTCGTGATTGTGTGTTGGTTATTGTGTGTTCGCGATTGCGTGTTCGTGATTGCGTGTTCGTGATTGCGTATTCGTGTTCGTGATTGTGTGTTTGTGATTGTGTGTTCGTGATTGTATGTTCGTGATTGTGTGCCACAGACAGGAGCAGCAGAGAAAATCTCTATCTTCAGCCAAACTGCACAGCCGACTAATTTAACCCAAAAGTGGCATTTTAGTTCTCATCAAGTAATGTTGCAGCATATGTGAAATGTTAATGAACGGAATCTAGTTCATTTTGTTAACTATCAGAATAATATTTTAGGAGAGAACCTGCCATTTGTAAAACGCAACAAAAATATGAGTTGTCTGCATTTTAGTTGTCTGCTTTTATTGATTGTTGATGTTAGCGATTATGAAAGTCTGTGTCAATTGAAGTGAGAAAGGGAGTTCATCGGTGATATATAGAACCAATTCTGACCAATGGAAGAGAATCATGGACAGTAGACAAACAAATGAAAAAAACGATTAGAGGCCAAAGAGATTGGATTTCTCAGAAGAATGTTGAAAGTTCCCTGGACAGCTAAAAAGACCAATGGGGAAGTCCTCAAAGAGGCCAACACAAAAAGGGAACTTCTAAAAAACAGAAAGAAACGATCAACATTTTTCGGGCGCATCACGAGAAGAGGAAAGTTGGAATACTTGGCTACAACTAGCAACATAAAAGGAAAGAGAGATCGCGGACGACAAAGAGAGAAGATACTAGATAGCTTGGTGTCATGGCGTGGAAAACAGTCAACAACAGAACTGATACGATGTACGGTAGATAGAAGATTGTGGAAGGACATAATCGCCTATGCCAACCGGTATGGCACATGATGATGATGATGTTAGCGAATGTTTATTAAATTAATGTATATGTCGATTCACAGGTTAGACAAGTTTGTATTTGACACTTCCGTGTGTGAAATGTTAACATTTTAACTAAATGTGTTTTATTTTTTTATTTATCATTAAAATATTCTAATCAAATTGTACCTTAGAAGAATCATATACATATTGTATTTACTGAAGCGGGAGAATGTGTAAGACAACTAAGATATCAGCGATAAATAGATGTGCCTTATTTTTATAGCTACATATTCACAAATGCCATAGAGAGAGATATAGGCAGGCAGAGAAGCAGGTAGGCAGGCAGGTAAGCAAGCAGATAGGGAGACAAGCAGGTAGGCAGGCACACAGATAGGCAGACAGGAAGGCAGGCAAGCAGGTAGGCGACAAACAGGCAGGTAGGCAATGTTAGTAGTCAGGTATGTAAACAGGTAGGCGGACAAACAGGCAGACAGACACACAGAAAGGCAGACAAAATAGACATAAACAGAAGGACATACAGGCAGGATGATAGGCTGGCGGGCGGGTGCGCAGACTAACAGAAAGGCAGACAAATATATCGATGGATGGATGGATCGATATTCGGATGGATATATTGATTGATGGACGTGTAGGTGGGGTGTGGTTTGGCACATGGTTGGACGAATGTATAGTTATGTGGCTGTGTGGGTGCTTGGGTGGTAGATTAAATGTCAGGTAGGGTAGAGTGGTGTTCCAGTATGATTGGTGGACGACTAGGATGGGTGTGGACGGACTGGGTCATTTGATATATGGATGCTGGTGGGATTGACATTTAGATAAACATCTGATCGGATTTATATGTGGACGATCCATGGATATATGGGTGGATATATGGACTTATGGTTGGATATGTGGACGGATCGATGGAGACATGTATGGACGTGTGTTGGGTATGTGGACGGATCGATGGATACATGGATGCATATATAGACGTGTGGTTGGATATGTAGACGAATCGATGGATACATATATAGACGTGTGGTTGGATGTGTAGACGAATCGATGGATACATATATGGACGTGTGGTTGGATATGTGGACGGATCGATGGAGACATGGGTACATTTATGGACGTGTGGTTGGATATGTGGACGAATCAATGGATATATGAATGCATATATAGACCTATGGTTGGATATGTGGATGAATCGATGGATGTATATATGGACGTGTGGTTGGATATGTGGACGGATCAATGGATATATGGATGCATCCATGGACGCGTGGTTTGATATGTGGACGGATCGATGGATACATGGATGGTCATATGGTTGGAAATGTGGATGGATCGATGGATATATGGCTTTACGGACGTGTGGTTGCATAAGTAGGGACATGGATGGTTCTGCGCAAAACTTTCCCCGAAAGTGAAGTAGAAATCAGAATCTCTTAGATACGCCTGGGCAATCAAATATTTCAATTTTTCATCTCACATTCCACTGTTTGTATACCAAATACCTCACCTTCACACATCATCTTTTTTTGTAATGTATTCTTTAGACAGAATGTTCCGTTCCCCATCACGTAGATCTTTCTTTAGACAGAATGTTCCTTTCACCTCATGTAGATCTTCTTACCCCAGTATGTTTTTTTTTTAGATTGAATAAGTAAACCTCCTCTTTCATGAGGGCTTCTCATGATTCATGATCTTTTTGTAATACATCTTGAAATAAACAAACATTTGGGAAGAAATAATCTTTGTATATTTGTACGCATACAATTTTTTTTTTATATGCGTATATATGTATTTATGCATTTAGTATACACATATAAACATTAAAACCCTGCAGCATGGCAAGACATAGCTGCAGACCGCAATCTCAGAAAACACACTCTAAAGGTTCACCTCAATGAAGAAGCAGACAGATTCATAGAGAAAGAGAATACACGACGAAAGAAAAGAAAAGAAAAGAAAAAATAACATTTCTAAGGGCGCTGAAAAATCCGTAGTCAACTATGACTGACGGAGGCTTCTACTATAAGCATATAATGGCCATATCTCTATCAACAGAGACTAGTCATATCTATTATATATATCTACACATATGATAGTATTCTATATGAGACCAATAATACCATAAGTTAATAATACATAATAAGTTTCCATAACCAATAATAATAATGAGACCAACATATATATATATGTTATCTACATGATGTACTAGTAATGTCATGTATGACAACTGACTTGACGTGACAACAGAAAGCCATTGATCCTTACAAAATATTGTCTCTCTATCTCTCTCTCTCACTCTATCACTCTGACTCTTCCTTCGCCTTCTCTACTCTATTCTCGTCTGTGATTCAAGACGTTGAGGGTAAATGGAGTGTCATTGACAGAGCTCTGTGCTTCCCATCGTGTGTGGTAATTGGTGCTTGCATGCTCAGGGAGCAGAACCTGGCATCGCAGAAGTCGAGGAAATAATCCATTAAAAATGAATCTTCCATGACATGCATTATAGCTTTAGGGGCAAATTTGTTTGAAAACATTTTAAAATCGCAAAACTTTAATAGGAAAGACTAGTTAGTTTTGTTAACTCTTTTCGTACGTTTCCCTGCACTGTGCATCATGCCGATTTCGGCAACGTACGTTTCGCTGCATAGTGCGCCACGCTCAATTTGATTAGTGTAATTCCATCAAACCATATTCATTTTACATGTCTTGTATCATCTCGGTATTGATGAAATATAATACCTTGTTCAATTATCTAAAAATTCATATATAATATGTTATATGTTAGATAAATATAAATATGTAGATAGAAATGTAGGGACTTTCTCGTGTATTGTCACACTCGACAGGAAAAGTAGGGAACAGAACCCGGTCGTGGTTAATGCTGAGGTCAACGGTCTCATCTGCGATAACACCGATGAGAAAGATGCAGTCATCTATACAGATGATCTATAAGACGATACCAAAGAAGTGCATGGGCATTTACAGCACTCTCGGCAGGCAGAATAGTCAAAGAAGACAGTGGTGCATACGTCATGACCGCGAGTAGCATGACAATGGAGGCGATGGCAGTGACCAAGGCATTCAAATGGTTAGAGTCACAAGACTACACCCACGCATCTATACTGAGTGATTCGATGAGCATGATAAAAAAAGTTGAGGCGGGCTCTGTACACATGCAATGGGTAGAGTTATTGCAGAAGTCAAAAATACGTAAGGTCACCTTTGTCTATGTCCCTGGACATGCGGGAGTACGGGGAAATGAAAGAGCGGACAGGTTGGCTAGCTGCGCTGTTGTTGAGGACGGGCAACCAATGGATCGGGCGGACATCATCAATGCCCTCCGAGATGTGGGAAGAGCACAGGACTTCGTCAAACACAGATCCACGTCACTTCTTCGGATGATGGAAATGGGAGTTAAGATGGGCACAGCCAGAAATGAGAAACTTAGTGGCCGTGTAAGAAGACTTATCAACCAACATAGAACTGGAGTCGTCAGTCGCTGGACACTGCGGGACTTGCTGAGGAGGGGATCCGAGCACTTATGGACATGTTCGGAGTGCAATGATGATGACCCGCAAATAACTCAATAACTCAAATATGTAGATTGATTCTTAAAACCCTGAAAAATGTTGTCTCTGAAATCTCTTCCGTTGCGTCGATAAAAAGTTCCCGTAGGGTAATATATATATATATATGAACCGTGCACGAATTCTGTAGAACCGGCTCTTTCCATGAAGCAAACACGCACAATGTATTTTTTTTTATCTTCCTGGAAAGACACAAAGGATCTTCAATGCAAGATCTCTCTAAATATTAAAATAATTTGAACGTTTTTACATCACCACCATCATCATCACTGTCACTATCACCATCTTCACCGTCACCATCACCATCTTCACCGTCAGAATCACCATCTTCACCGTCACCATCACCATCTTCACCGTCACCATCACCATCTTCACCGTCACCATCGCCATCTTCACCGTCACCATCACCATCATCACCATCACCAACGCCACCATTGCCATCATCGACGTCACCATCACCATCATCACTGTCGCCATCACCATCATCAACAACATCACCGCCAACATCATCAAAATCATCATTGGCACCATCACCAACAACATCACCGCCACCATCACCAACAACACCATCACCATCATCACCGTCACCTTCACAAACAACATCACCGCCACCATCACCACCACCATCACCATCATCACCGTCTCCTTCACAAATAACATCACCACCACCATCACCATCATCACCGTCACCTTCACAAACAACATCACCGCCACCATCACCACCACCATCACCATCATCACCGTCACCTTCACAAACAACATCACCGCCACCTTCACCACTACCATCATCACCGGCAGCATCACCAACAACATCACCGCCACCATCACCAACAACATCACCGCCAACATCACCACCACCATCACCATCATCACCGTCACCTTCACAAACAACATCACCGCCACCATCCCCAACAACATCACCGCCACCATCCCCAACAACATCACCGCCACCATCCCCAACAACATCACCGCCACCATCACCAACAACATTACCGCCACCATCACCAACAACATCACCGCCACCATCACCAACAACATCACCGCCACCATCCCCAACAACATCACCGCCACCATCACCAACAACATCACCGCCACCATCACCAACAACATTACCGCCACCATCACCAACAACATTACCGCTACCATCACCAACAACATCACCGCCACCATCACCAACAACATTACCGCCACCATCACCAACAACATTACCGCCACCATCACCAACAACATCACCGCCACCATCACCAAAAGCATTACCGCCACCATCACCAACAACATCACCGCCACCATCACCAACAACGTCACCGCCACCATCACCAACAACGTCACCGCCACCATCACCAACAACATCACCGCCACCATCACCAAAATTATTACCGCCACCATCACCATCATCACCACCATATTCACCCTCTTCTTCCTCTTCTGCACTATCTCGTAGACTAATGATTTTTATTTTCTTTAAAATCCGTTACCAATGGGCGTATCTTTAACCAAAGCTACGGTATCTGTACCTTTCCTCTAAAATGTCCAATTCCAACATATCATTGTTCACTAATATCATACCTTTTTCTCTTGTTAATAAATTACAGGTAAGCGAAAAAATAATCCACCAACAAGTGTGCAACTAAAAGATTAATAACAATCATATTTTTGTGACGTACTTGTATATTTGATAGACTGTCTAACATTAAAAGCAACATAAGTATTTATCCCAACCAGGAGAGTCTGAGTAAGAAAAATAGATACACAATTGACTCCCGAGTTGTGATCGTAACCTTATGCTACAGTCATGAAAACACCTGCGGGAAAGACATCGCCAATTATAGCTAATCTTTAATTATCTGAATTGGCCGTGTTCCCTAGTGTTTGGCTTCTAGTGACAAGACTCTGTGCCAGCGAGTACGGGTTCGATCCTGCTTCGGACCATATATTGTTCTTTATCTTTTTTCTGTTGTTGATTTAGTCTGTAAACATACCTCTTCTTTATGTGATTCGCCTGAATTATCGCCTCGGAAGTTTACCTCTATAATAATATTCATTCATTATTATATGTCTCTAGTTATTAACCAACATCGAGCTGACAAAGTTGGCAGCTTTGTGATAATGAATAATTTAAGGGAAAGTTTGGAGTGCCTATAAGTGTTGTCAGTGCTCATGATAACATAACAGAATTAGTTCATTTCTCTCGTCAATCATATAACCACTAAAGGTTCATTTCTCTCGTCAATCCTATAACCATTAAAGGTTCATTTCTCTCGTCGATCCTATAACCATTAAAGGTTCATTTCTCTCGTCAATCCTATAACCATTAAAGGTTCATTTCTCTCGTCAATCCTATAACCACTAAAGGTTCATTTCTCTCGTCGATCCTATAACCATTAAAGGTTCATTTCTCTCGTCAATCCTATAACCATTAAAGGTTCATTTCTCTCGTCAATCCTATAACCACTAAAGGTTCATTTCTCTCGTCAATCCTATAACCATTAAAGGTTCATTTCTCTCGTCAATCATATAACCACTAAAGGATCATTTCTCTCGTCGATCATATAACCACTAAAGGTTCATTTCGGACCTTAAACGAACGGTAAGGAGGTGTATATATGATATATTTGCGTCTTTTGACCCAGGGTATCCGACTTCTGGGAGCCGCGATAGTTCAGTGGTTAGTGAACTGGACTATAAAGGACAAGAGGTCGGGTTCGATCCCACCGACGGCTTCCGGTTCACCCAACCTTTAATGTGTACGCAATTTTTTTTCTGGGAAAGTAAAGCGGCACGGGCGTAATACCGACCACATTACCCCAAAAAATCATGTGCTGAAGGTCTGTAAAATTTATGGTCACTAACACCATATTCGCTATATGCCACTTGGCGTGACGGGGGCTCTTTACTTGACTTTGTTACTTCGGACTACTGCATGACGTTTTTGAAACACTATGTTTCTTTCTGGTGGCTAGATTAGATAGTCGATATGCTTTCTGGTGGCTAGATTAGATAGTCGATATGCTCTCTGGTGGCTAGATTAGATAGTCGATATGCTCTCTGGTGGCAAGATTAGATTGTCGATATGCTTTCTGGTGGCACGATTAGATAGTCGATATGCTTTCTGGTGGCAAGATTAGATAGTCGATATGCTTTCTGGTGGCAAGATTAGATAGTCGATATGCTTTCTGGTGGCAAGATTAGATAGCCGATATGCTCTCTGGTGGCCAGATTAGATAGTCGATATGCTTTCTGGTGGCCAGATTAGATAGTCGATATGCTCTCTGGTGGCCAGATTAGATAGTCGATATGCTTTCTGGTGGCCAGATTAGATAGTCGATATGCTGGAGCAGCACTTGGAAATGGAGTTGAATTGTTATCAGCTTTGTTGCTCATCGATCATGGTACACTCAGTCAACTGTGGATGAGTGACCGCCCTCTGCTCAGTTCCTCGTGGAGTTCTTCGCTCCCACAAAACGTATTCAATAAAGACGAGAGTCTATTCAAGCATTTTGTCCATGCAACATGCCTACTAGACGGAACAAAGAAAGACAACGACTTGACTAGAAACTATAGCAGAAAAGAGAAAGGAAAAAAGCATCGTCTTTTCAATTTTACAACAAAATTGTTCACTAGACTAAACATTAATTTTTCAATTTTACAATAAAATTGTTCACTAGACTAAACATTAATTTTTCAATTTTACAATAAAATTGTTCACTAGACTACACATTAATTTTTCAATTTTACAACAAAATTGTTCACTAGACTAAACATTAATTTTCAATTTTACAACAAAATTGTTCACTAGACTAAACATTAATTTTTCAATTTTACAACAAAATTGTTCACTAGACTAAACATTAATTTTTTCAATTTTACAACAAAATTGTTCACTAGACTAAACATTAATTTTTCAATTTTACAACAAAATTGTTCACTAGACTAAACATTAATTTTTCAATTTTACAATAAAATTGTTCACTAGACTAAACATTAATTTTTCAATTTTACAACAAAATTGTTCACTAGACTAAACATTAATTTTTCTATTTTACAATAAAATTGTTCACTAGACTAAACATTAATTTTTCAATTTTACAATAAAATTGTTCACTGAACTAAACATCAATTTTTCTATTTACAATAAAATTATTCACCGAATTAAACATAAACTTTTCTATTTACAATAAAATTATTCACTGAACTAAACATCAGCTTTTCTATTTACAATAAAATTATTCACTGAACTAAACATCAACTTTTCTATTTACAATAAAATTTATTCACTGAACTAAACATCAACTTTTCTATTTTACAATAAAATGTTCACTGAACTAAACATCAACTTTTATATTTTACAATAAAATTGTTCACTGAACTAAACATCAACGTTTCTATTTTACAATAAAATTGTTCACTGAATAAAACATCAACTTTTCAAGCCACATTACCACACAAATCTGCAGGTTTAAAAAAAAAAAAACAGGAAAAAAAAAAAAAAAAAAAAAAAAAAAAGAATCTTTAAACTTTCACAGCAGTGTCAATTATCCTGTGGCATCCAAAAGAGGGCGTCTTCCCTCCAGTAACCGAGAATAACACGAGGGGAATGTCTATACAAGCGCTGTTATCGATAATTTGACCGGCCGAGTCAGGTAACATAATTTTGCGCCATTACTACGTCTTCCTTGCCCATTTGAGCACTTCCTGGTTGGAAATGTATGTTATCTCGACTTAGGAAACGCGTAATGAGAGTCTAGTCAGAAGTCAAAGACATCTCCAGGGAATAAATCTGATTTATTTTATAGTCGGATCTAGAATAAATTGTTTACCTATATATGGGCGAGAAGCTTGCTAGTTTCCGCAATTCGAAATATCAAAAGAATCACCATATTTACCATCTTTACTTCCTTATTGCCTTTCAGCGTCGACGAGATAGTTTGTAGTTTTTAGCCCTCTGGTTGACCTCGGCTGCTGTCACGTTTCCGAGAGTTTTTAGTATTCCTTCCATTTCTAGCAAGGACGTCTCCACGAGCTGTTATTTACCTACCTTTATACTAAGAGCTGTTGTTTACATGCCTTTTTACTAAGAGCTGTTGTTTACATACCTTTTTTACTAAGAGCTGTTGTTTACTTACCTTTTTACTAAGAGCTGTTGTTTACATACATTTTTTACTAAGAGCTGTTGTTTACTTACCTTTTTACTAAGAGCTGTTGTTTACTTACCTTTTTGCTAAGAGCTTTTGTTTACCTACCTTTTTACTAAGAGCTGTTGTTTACATACTTTTTTACTAAGAGCTGTTGTTTACATGTTTTTTTACTAAGAGCTGTTGTTTACTTACCTTTTTACTAAGAGCTGTTGTTTACTTACCTTTTTACTAAGAGCTGTTGTTTACATACCTTTATACTAAGAGCTGTTGTTTACTTACCTTTTTACTAAGAGCTGTTGTTTACATACCTTTTTACTAAGAGCTGTTGTTTACCTACCTTTTTACTAAGAGCTGTTGTTTACATACCTTTTTACTAAGAGCTGTTGTTTACTTACCTTTTTACTAAGAGCTGCTGTTTACATAACTTTTTACTGAGAGCTGTTGTTTACATACCTTTTTACTACGAGCTGTTGTTTGCATACCATTTTACTGAGAGCTGTTGTTTACATACCTTTTTACTGAGAGCTGTTGTTTTACATACTTTTTTTTTTACCGAGAGCTGTTGTGTGAATCAGATTTAGCTGTATCCGACTTGTCACGTTACTGAACTATTTGATTTATTGTTTTTTCTCTATACTTTACTATACGTTAACATCATTATATTGTGCCGCACTCGATCAGCTTTGTTACTGTTTTTTTTTTTCATGTATTTTACTATTTATTAGTCAAAGCTTTGGAATACTAAAGACAGAGGTTATGGGATCAAATCCTGGCTGCACCAGTTGGTATTTTTATTTATGATTTCTCTATGTGGCAACCACCCCTGGTCTCAGCAGCGAGGCTCGGCTTGAAACGTCAATTACTCATGGACGGAAAAAAATATGAGTACCTCCGAAGACGGAGTTATGTGTCTATCCGGCGAGGAACCCTGTGCACACGGCTGCCAGGGAAAAACGCATTAACACTGCTAACGGTTAACACTGCTAACGGAAAACAAAATATTGTAAATATCAGTTCATTATTTCTTGTTACAATATTATATACAGTTACTTAGAAACACAATGGGAGTAACAAAGAGAAGAGCAAAACAACGCAGAACATATCTCACGTCGACGTTCAAAGGAAAATGAGGAAAGTATAATAATATGTGTTGACATGGTAATGGCGATGCCGTTGGCATATGTCCCCTTATTTATCCATACCTCTGTGTCCGTCTACATCTCCTTATCCGTTCATATATCCTTGATAGTCTACACCCCATTTTCGTCCATATCTATTTGAATGTCATTGCATCCTTATCAACCCATATCTCCTTTTCCGCCCATATCTAGTTCTCCGTCCATATCTAATTGTCCGTCCACATATCCATATCCGTACATATCTAGTTGTCCGTCCATACTTCCTTGTCCATCCATATCTGCTTGTCCGTCCATACTTCCTTTTCTGTCCATATCTGGTTGTCCGTCCATACATCCTTGTCTGTCCATATCTGGTTGTCCGTCCATACTTCCTTGCCATCCAAACTTCTTGTCCGTCCATACTTCCTTGTCCATCCCTATCTGGTTGCCCGTCCATACTTCCTTGTCCATCCATATCTGGTTGTCCGTCCATAACTCCTTGTCTGTCCATATCTTGTTGTCCGTCCATACTTCCTTGTCCATCCATATCTGGTTGTCCGTCCATACTTCCTTGTCCGTCCATATTTCCTTGTCCGTCCATATCTTGTTGTCTGTCCATACTTCCTTGTTTGTCCATATCTAGTTGTCCGTCCACACTTCCTTTCCGTTCTTACTTCCTTGTCCATCCATACTTCTTGTCCGTCCATACTTCCTTGTCCCTCCATACTTCCTTTTCCGTCCATACTTCCTTGTCCATACATACATCTTGTCCATCCATACTTCCTTGTCCGTCCATACTTCCTTTTCCGTCCATACTTCCTTGTCCATCCATTCTTCTTGTCCGTCCATACTTCCTTGTCCATCCACACTTCCTTTTCCGTCCATACTTCCTTGTCCATCCATACTTCTTGTCCATCCATACTTCCTTGTCCGTCCATACTTCCTTTTCCGTCCATACTTCCTTGTCCATCCATTCTTCTTGTCCGTCCATACTTCCTTGTCCAGCCATACTTCCTTGTCCGTCCATACTTCCTTGTCCGTCCATACTTCCTTGTCCAGCCATACTTCTTTGTCCATCTATACTTCCTTGTCCATCCATACTTCCTTATCCGTCCATACTTCCTTGTCCGTCCATACTTCCTTGTCCGCAAATACTTACTTGTCCATCTATACTTCCTTGTCCATCCATACTTCCATATCTGTCCATACTTCCTTGTCCGTCCATACTTCCTAGTACATCCATACTTCCTTGTCCATTAATACTTCCTTGTCCGTCCATACTTCCTTGTCCGTCCATACTTTCTTTGTCCATCCATACTTCCTTGTCCATCCATACTTCCTTGTCCGTCCATATCTAGTTGTCCGTCCATACTTCCTTGTGCGTCCATACTTCCTTGTCCATCCATACTTCCTTGTCCGTCCATACTTCCTTGTCGTTCCATACTTACTTGACGTCCATACTTCCTTGTCCGTCCATACTTCCTTGTCCGTCCATTCTTCCTTGTCCGTCCATACTTCCTTGTCCATCCATACTTCCTTGTCCATCCATACTTCCTTGTCCGTCCATACTTCCTTGTCCGTCCATACTTCTTTGCCCGTCCATACCTCCTTGTCCATCAATACTTCCTTGTCCGCCCATACTTCCTTGACCATCCATACTTCCTTGTCCGTCAATACGTCCTTGTCCATCCATACTTCCTTGTCCGTCAATACTTCCTTGACCATCCATACTTCCTTGCTCGTCAATACTTCCTTGACCATCCATACTTCCTTGTCCGTCAATACTTCCTTGACCATCCATACTTCCTTGCTCGTCAATACTTCCTTGACCATCCATACTTCCTTGTCCGTCAATACTTCCTTGTCCATCCATACTTCCTTGTCCGTCAATACTTCCTTGTCCATCCATACTTCCTTGTCCGTCAATACTACTTTGTCCGTCCATACTTCCTTGCCCGTCCATACTTCCTTCTTCGTCCATACTTCCTTGTCCGTCCATACTTCCTTGTCCTTCCATATCTAGTTGTCCATACATACTTCCTTGTCCGTCAATACTTCCTTGTCCATCCATACTTCCTTGTCCGTCAATACTTCCTTGTCCATCCATACTTCTTTGTCCGTCCAAACTTCCTTGCTCGTCCATACTTCCTTCTTCGTCCATACTTCCTTGTCCGTCCATACTTCCTTGTCCTTCCATATCTAGTTGTCCATCCATACTTCCTTGTCCGTCCATACTTCCTTGTCCATCCATACTTCCTTGTCCATCCATACTTCCTTGTCCCTCCATACATCTTTGTCCGTCTATACTTCCTTGTCCGTCCATATCTAGTTGTCCGTCCATACTTTCTTGTCCATCCATATCTGGTTGTCCATCCATACTTCTTTGCCCATCCATATCTGATTGTCCGTCTATACTTCCTTGTCCGTCCATATCTAGTTATCCGTCCATACTTCCTTGTCCGTTCATACCTCCTTGTCCGTCCATACTTCTTGTACGTCCATACATCCTTGTCCGTCCATACTTCCTTGTCCATACATACTTCCTTGTCCGTCCATACTTCCTTGTCCGTCCATACTTTCTTGTCCATCCATTCTTCTTGTCCGTCCATACTTCCTTGTCCATCCATACATCCTTGTCCATCCATACTTCCATGTCCGTCCATACTTCCTTGTCCAGCCATACTTCTTTGTCCATCTATACTTCCTTATCCATCCATACTTCCTTGTCCGTCCATACTTCCTTGTCCGTCCATACTTCCTTGTCCGTCCATACGTCCTTGTCCATCTATACTTCGTTGTCTGTCAATACTTCCTTGTCCAGCCATACTTCCTTGTCCATCTATACTTCCTTGTCCGTCCATACTTCCTTATCCGTCCATACTTCCTTGTCCGTCCATACCTCCTAGTACATCCATACTTCCTTGTCCATTAATACTTCCTTGTCCGTCCATACTTCCTTGTCCGTCCATACTTTCTTTGTCCATCAATACTTCCTTGTCCATCCATACTTCCTTGTCCGTCCATATCAAGTTGTCCGTCCATACTTCCTTGTCTGTCCATACTTCCTTGTCCATCCATACTTCCTTGTCCGTCCATACTTCCTTGTCGTTCCATACTTCCTTGTCCGTCCATACTTCCTTGTCCATCCATACTTCCTTGTCCATCCATACTTCCTTGTCCGTCCATACTTCCTTGTCCGTCCATACTTCCTTACCTGTCCATACCTCCTTGAACATCCATACTTCCTTGTCCATCCATACTTCCTTGTCCCTCCATGCTTCCTTGTCCATCCATACTTCTTTGTCCATCCATACTTCCTTGCCCGTCCATACTTCCTTGTCCATCCATACTTCCTTGTCCCTCCATACTTTATTGTCCATCCATACTTC
The DNA here is from genome assembly GCA_032433765.1 of Megaustenia siamemsis. NCBI lineage: Eukaryota > Metazoa > Mollusca > Gastropoda > Stylommatophora > Ariophantidae > Megaustenia > Megaustenia siamemsis. Next base: position 41,915,642 of record JAVIAB010000041.1, on the reverse strand, counting down.
CTTGTCCCTCCATACTTCCTTGTCCCTCCATACTTCCTTGTCCGTCCATATCTAGTTGTCCGTCCATACTTTCTTGTCCATCCATATCTGGTTGTCCGTCCATACTTCCTTGTCCGTTCATACCTCCTTGTCCGTCCATACCTCCTTGTCCATCCATACTTCCTTGTCCGTCCTTACTTCCTTGTCCGTGCATACTTCCTTGTTCATCCATACTTCCTTGTCCGTCCTTACTTCCTTGTCCGTGCATACTTCCTTGTTCATCCAAACTTCTTTTTCCGTCCATACTTCTTTGTCCGTCCATACTTCTTTGTCCATCCATACTTCCTTGCCCGTCCATACTTCTTTGTCCGTCCATACTTCCTTGTCCATCCATACTTCCTTGTCCAGCCATACTTCTTTGTCCATCTATACTTCCTTATCCATCCATACTTCCTTGTCCGTCCATACTTCCTTGTCCGTCCATACTTCCTTGTCCGTCCATACGTCCTTGTCCATCTATACTTCGTTGTCTGTCAATACTTCCTTGTCCAGCCATACTTCCTTGCCCATCTATACTTCCTTGTCCGTCCATACTTCCTTATCCGTCCATACTTCCTTGTCCGTCCATACTTCCTAGTACATCCATACTTCCTTGTCCATTAATACTTCCTTGTCCATCCATACTTCCTTGTCCGTCCATACTTTCTTTGTCCATCAATACTTCCTTGTCCATCCATACTTCCTTGTCCGTCCATATCAAGTTGTCCGTCCATACTTCCTTGTCTGTCCATACTTCCTTGTCCATCCATACTTCCTTGTCCGTCCATACTTCCTTGTCGTTCCATACTTCCTTGTCCGTCCATACTTCCTTGTCCATCCATACTTCCTTGTCCATCCATACTTCCTTGTCCGTCCATACTTCCTTGTCCGTCCATACTTCCTTACCTGTCCATACTTCCCTGTCCCTCCATACTTCCTTGTCCCTCCATACTTCCTTGTCCGTCCATATCTAGTTGTCCGTCCATACTTTCTTGTCCATCCATATCTGGTTGTCCGTCCATACTTCCTTGTCCGTTCATACCTCCTTGTCCGTCCATACCTCCTTGTCCATCCATACTTCCTTGTCCGTCCTTACTTCCTTGTCCGTGCATACTTCCTTGTTCATCCATACTTCCTTGTCCGTCCTTACTTCCTTGTCCGTGCATACTTCCTTGTTCATCCAAACTTCTTTTTCCGTCCATACTTCTTTGTCCGTCCATACTTCTTTGTCCATCCATACTTCCTTGCCCGTCCATACTTCTTTGTCCGTCCATACTTCCTTGTCCGTCCATACTTCCTTGGCCGTCCATACTTCCTTGTCCGTACATACTTACTTGCCCGTCCATACTTCCTTGTCCGTCCATACTTCCTTGTCCGTCCATACTTCCTTATCCGTCCATACTTCCTTGTCCGTACATACTTACTTGTCCGTCCATACTTCCTTGTCCGTCCATACTTCCTTGTCCGTACATACTTACTTGTCCATCCATACTTCCTTGTCCGTCCATACTTACTTGTCCGTCCATACTTCCTTGTCCATCCATACTTCCTTGTCCGTACATACTTACTTGTCCGTCCATACTTCCTTGTCCGTCCATACTTCATTGTCCGTCCATACTTACTTGTCCGTCCATACTTCCTTGTCCGTCCATACTTCCTTGTCCATCCATACTTCCTTGTCCGTACATACTTCCTTGTCCGTCCATACTTCCTTGTCCGTCCATACTTCCTTGTCCGTCCATACTTCCTTGTCCATCCATACTTCCTTGTCCGTACATACTTACTTGTCCGTCCATACTTCCTTGTCCATACATACTTCCTTGTCCGTACATACTTACTTGTCCGTCCATACTTAATTGTCCAGCCATACTTCCTTGTCCATCCATACTTCCTTGCCCGTCCATACTTCCTTGTCCGTCCATACTTCCTTGTCCGTCCATACTTCCTTGGCCGTCCATACTTCCATGTCCGTACATACTTCCTTGTCGGTCCATACTTCCTTGGCCGTCCATACTTACTTGTCCGTCCATACTTCCTTGTCCATCCATACTTCCTTGTCCATCCATACTTCCTTGTCCGTCCATACTTTCTTGACCATCCATACTTCCTTGTCCGTCCATATCTCCATGTCTGTCCATATTTCCTTTGTATGTCCCTATCTCCTTGTCCATTCATATCTAATTGTCCGTCCTTATCTCCTTGTTTGTCCATATCTCCTTTGTCTTTCCATAGCTCCTTTATCCGTTCATATCTCCTTTGCTATATCTCTTTTGCCTGTGAATATCTCCTTTGTCTGTCCATATCTCCTTTGGAGTCTTCTTTGTTTTAAACTATAAGCATCTGTTCACGTTACTATCAGGACAAACCAAAAATTGTTTACTTCTTTACCGTTCTATTTGTCTTTATTTTCTCACATAACAAATACGCCAGCCATTATCCTTGCAATTCTAACTCCCTTATCGTTATGCTGCCGACGATATTGTCTTATCCATAATTAGTTTGAAACCCCATGTAGGGCCTCTCATCATAAACCTCCACCATTTTACAAACGTATTTACCCTGTAAAATCCACAATTTCCCTCCACTTTATCTTTATATCCATGTTTAGCATGTAAGAGAGATTGCTTCTATATCATATTTGTAGTTATCATTTCTGTATTTGGGAGCAGCTTTGGCTCAGTGGTTAGTGAACTGGACTACAAAGAACAAGAGGTGGGGTTGGACCCCAAACGACAGCTTCCGGTTCCCCCAGCATTTAATGGGTACTGGATTTTTTGTTTCTGGGAAAATAAAGCGGCACGGGCGTAATACCGACCATATTACGCCAAAAATCATGTTCCGAAGGTCTGTAAAATAATAAGTCACTAACACCATATTTCATATACGCCATTTGGCATGACGGGGTACTTTACTTTTTTTATATTTCTGTATTTACATTTATAATAATGGATTAGTGTGTATCACCCTTGTGTATTAGAACACTGTCTTGACTTTTACTGACATCATTTTGATTTCCCCTGTGCATCGTTCATCGTCTTTTATTAATGTTCCCTACTATGATTGTGAAGCTTTCTCCAAATGAGTTCTTTTTATCCAGAACACGATTTTGTTGAATTTTTTGTTTTTTATTTATTCTTTCTTTCTAACATTCTCTTGACAGCTACTAAAAGATTAAACAGTCTTCTTTTCTTTGCTCTTAACGGGACTTTAAGTGAGTGTAGATGAATTCTGTTGTGCTTATTTGCGCAGTTCGGCCCAACACATCCGACTTCAGCACGACATCTTTGGGCACCGGATTGCGTTCACTATTCGATCCATACTCGTGGGGCAGACTAAAGAGTCTTTTTCCAGCAGTACCGCTGTGAAGTGGAGCATAAAGTAAAAAAGGTAAAGAGTCCCGTCACGCCAAGTGGCGTACAGGTAATATGGTATTAGTGACCATAGGTTTTACAGACCTTCAGCACATGATTTTTGGGTTAATGTGGCTGGCATTACGCCCGTGCCGCTTTACTTTCCCAAAAAAAATTCCGGTACCCATTTAAGACTGGGTGCACCCGGAAGCCGTCGGTTGGGATCGAACCCTAGCCCTTGTCCGTTGTAGTCCATTTCACTAACCACCGAGCTATCAAGGCTCCCACACGAAACATGAAAATGGAAACATTCTAGCTAAGTAAATGTTATGTAAGTAAAGTAAAGTACCCCAGTCACGCCAAGTGGCGTATAGGGAAATATGGTGTTAGTGACCTTATATTTTACAGACCTTCATCACATGATTTTTGGGGTAATGTGGTCGGTATTACTTCCGTGCCGCTTTACTTTCCCAGAAAAAAATCAGGTACCAATTTAAGGCTGGGTGAACCCGGAAGCCGTCGGTTGGGATCGAACCCTACCCCTTGTCCTTTGTAGTCCAGTTCACTAACCACTGAGCTACCGCGGCTCCCTAATGTTATGTACAAATGATATTTTAGTAATTAATAATTGTAGCAAAAAAAGATAAAATATGTTGCTTGCTTGCGTTCTCTCGATGACTAAAGGAATACACCGTCTCATCATCCGCCCTTAAGAGGATGTTACGTCGGCGTGTCAAGGTTGTGTTGTGGTTTGCAGCAAAAATGTCGATATTTGAGCCTTTCGGCCCAACACATCCGACGTCAACATGAAGGATAACAGGTAATCTGAGAGTTTTGAAGGATTTAATATTCAAATTGTAACCACAAAACTATTCAAACGGGTAGATACAGCCTCAACTTACTTTAAGTATACATCAGAAGAAGCCTGTGCATTTTATCCTATTGGAAATACACAGACAGGCAAATCAACCAAAGTCAGTCAATGACAATTTAAATATTTGGGAAATTTGTTAACCTCAGACGGAAGATGTACAAAAGAGGTGTGATGCAGAATGGCTCAGGCAAAAGCAGCTTTCCAAAAAATGAGAAAGATACTATGCAATCCATTTTTAACAATAGAAATAAGAGAAATAGTTCTTAAAATAAAGTTATGTAGAGCCAGTCTTAACACATGGGTGTGAATCAAGGACAATAGGACAACAGACAAGAAAATCGCTGGAGTCTGTAGAAATGTGGTTTTACGGAAGAACGTTGGGAATAGCATGGACAGCTAAGAAGAGTAATGAAAATATTTTGAAAAAAGTAAAAGCAAAAAGAGAGCTAATTTCCAATGTTAGGAAGAAACAATCATCATTTTTTATCCATGTAATGAGAAGAGAATAACTGGAATATATTGTAACAACTGGGAAAATTGAGGGACGAAGAGATAGAAGGAAACAAAGAGAAAAAATACCAGACAGCTTAAGAGAATGGCGTGACAGAAGGTCAACAACTGAAATGATAAATAGTTGTCGAGATCGAAAGTTGTGGAGAGACATGATCACGCACGCCAGCAGGCCCGGTACTTGATGATGATGATGATCAATGACAAACATCAGTGTGTGGATTGTTGGAAGAAAGGGTAACGAGAATATTTTAAAATAAACTGAAGTAAAAATCAAGTTAATTTTCAATATTTTGAAGAAACATCCATACACGGCTATGTTACGATTGGGATATATTGTGACTACAGACTGAGGAAAGCTGAGGAGAGATAAAATGAAACACATTATATATAAGGCAGGTTAAGAGAGTGTTTTGGTAGGAGGTCAATAAGAGAAATATTAGATGTAGAGATAGAAAGTTGTGGAGGAATATGATCACCTACACCAGCAATACATCATCACATGATGATGATTACCATAATTGTAACCCACCAAACACTTCATGTTCCTCTTTCTTGATGATTATTACCATAAAGTAAGCCTACAAACACTCGTTGTTACTCTTTCATGATGATTATTATCATAACGTGTGTCTACAAACTCTCGTGTATACTCTTTCATGATGATTATTACCATAAAGTAAGCCTACAAACACTCGTTGATACTCTTTCATGATGATTATTACCATAAAGTGAGCCTACAAACGTTCGTTGATACTCTTTCATGATGATTATTATCATAACGTGAGCCTACAAACTATCGTTGTTACTCTTTCATGATGATTATTATCATAATGTGAGCCTACAAACTCTCGTTGTTACTCTTTCATGATGATTATTATCATAACGTGACCCTACAAACTCTCGTTAATACTCTTCCATGATGATTATTACCATAAAGTGAGCCTACAAACACTCGTTGATAATTTTTCATGATGATTATTACCATAACTTTAACCTGCAAACACTGGCTGATCCTCTTTCTTGATGAATATCATAACTTTAACTCTGCAGAAACCTTCGAATCCTCATTTAGTTAATCTCCAGTAACTTTACAAATAAACCTGCACCAGTTTCCCGTACACACTTAAGAGCCATATTCTTATATTATCTTCTTGATATACTTGATATTCCAAGTCCGGCTTGTTGCAGGAGCTACTGAGTTAAGTGCTCTGTGCACACCGTGAGCTGTGAGTCTCATCCGTTTTGATCATGTTTAGATATTCCAATTGTTTACGATGAATGATGATATCGTATGACAGGGAACAGTTGGCTGTGTTCACTTTCTGCGCGGTTTTGCCTAATGTCTTTTGGCGTGTGCTGAGACTGCTACGATGGGACCTACAATTGCCTTTCTTTGTTTGGGAGATGAGACATTAATTCGGATGATTCCGCTGGCACGGGTGGTTGAGCATTAATGGATTTTAATTCGTTTGCAGTGATACCGGGGCCTTCCATAACCAAATAACCAAATAACTTAAGAGCCAGTCCCAGGTTTCCCTCCCCTCCACTATGTACTACCATTCAGAAGCCAGAGAAGACTATGCCATCACCCTACACCTCTCGTGGTGCAGACATTTGCACATAAAAGTTGTGAAAGGGTGGCCATATAATGGAACAGTGTGTTTGTTCTTCAGATATCGACCTGTCACTCCATATTTGGAGAAGGGGCAGTAAAAGGTCGTTCAGATTAATGATTTTTAGGGGAATAAGAGGGATTTGATTGAGGGAGATGTGAGGTGGGTCTTTTGGGTGGATGAGACTGTTGGAATTAGGGTGAGGAAAATATTTGATTTAAATGAGGGATAATTTGTTATTTAAAGGTAGAAGAATATTTGATTTAGAGGGAGGAAAATGTTTGATTTACAGTGAGTGGAATGTTTGATTTGGAGGGAGGGGAATGTTTGCTTAAGAGAGAGATTTTTTTTTTTATTTGGAGGGTAGAGAATGTTTTATTTAGAGGGAGGAAAATGTTTGATTTAGATAGAGGAGAATATTTTATTTAGAGGGTGGGAAATGTTTGATTTAGATAGAGGAGAATATTTTATTTAGAGGGTGGAAAATGTTTCATTTAGATGGAGGAGAATATTTTATTTAGATGGAGGAGAATGTTTTATTTAGATGGAGGAGAATGTTTTATTCAGATGGAGGAGAATGTTTTATTCAGAGGGAGGAAAATGTTTGATTTAGATGGAGGAGAATATTTTATTCAGATGGAGGAAAATGTTTGATTTAGACAGAGGAGAATGCTTTATTCAGAGGGTGGAAAATGTTTGAATTAGACAGAGGAGAATGTTTTATTCAGAGGAGGAAAAATGTTTGATTTAGATAGAGGAGAATGTTTTATTCAGAGGGAGGAAAATGTTTGATTAAATGGTAGGAATATCTTCGATTTAAATGGTGCAGAATGAATCAATTAGAGAGACGAGAATGTTTGTCTCTTTGAATTTGGGGAGGTAGAGGGAAAAGGAATATTTTATTTGAAGGGAGGAGCCAGTTACATTTGGGGGAGGAAATGTTTGATTTAGTGGAAGGAGATTATTTGATTTTTATGGAAGAGATGGTTGATTCAGGGGGAGGATAATGTTAAATTTATAATGAGAGAAGGTTCATTAAATGAAGAGATGAGTTCAAATGCGATTGATGAGAACCATCTGTAGTTCTAGATTGTCTCTTACTGAACGAACACAAATGAACTGACTGGTGTTCAATCAATATACGAGATATCGTATTGATGTTTGATCTGTGTATACTACTATGAGTAGATGCTGTTTATATCTTAACTTCCTTTAAGAACTCCACTTCCTGGTGTTTTTTAAAACATAACTTACAGCACAACATGCAGTTATCCTGTCTTGTGCCGACATGTTAGGCACTCGTGGCGTGTGTGCGTTGCAGTTCGATCAGCACTGCTTCTAATTTCATAGTGTTCTTTATAACTGGTTAACTATAATTCATCATCATCAAGTACCGGGCCTTATGGCGTAGGTGATCATGTCTCTCCACAACTTTCCAGTTATTTATCCTATCTGTTGTTGGCCTTCTTCCAAGCCATTCTCTTAAGCTGTCTGGTATTTTTTATCTCTGCTTCCCTCTATCTCTTCGTCCCTCAATCTCTCCAGTTCTTACAATATATTACAGTTGATTGTTTCTTCTTAATATTGGGAATTAGCTCTCTTTTTGCTTTGACCTCTATCAGTACATTTGCATTACTCTTCTTAGCTGTCCAGGGTATTCTCAACATTCTTCTGTAAAACTACATTTCTACAGACTCTAGTGATTTTTTGTCTGTTGTTCTATTGTCCATGATTCACATCCATATGTTAAGACTGGCTCTACGTGACATTTAAGAACTCTTTTTCTTGTTTCTATTATCAAAAGTGATTGCATTGTATCTTCCACATTTTAGGAAAGCTGCTTTTGCCTGAGCCATTCTGCATCTCACCTCTTTTGTACATCTGTTGTCTGAGGTTAAAAAACTTCGAAATATTTAAATTCATTTACCTGTTTTAATATTGTTCCACTTGTCTTTACTCTGCACTGAGGTGATATCTTTTTCTTTGTTGTTACCATTAAATATAGGTTCGTATTAAAAAAGTCGACCTAAAAAGCCTAAAAATCTACGCACATAGTCATAATAGTTAGACACAACGAGTAGAAAGTTATAGTCAAGGTCCAAAAAGTTAGGCAAAATCGCAAAATTTTACCACCAAAACACAAAAAAATTTAGGCTCATAAGCAAAGAGTCGATCTCAAACCCTAAAAGCTACCCCCATACTCATACTAGTTAGACGCATCGAACAGATAGTTATATCCAAAGTCCCAAAAGTTACGCCAAAACGCAAAATATTTACCCTCAGAACACAAAAAATGTAGTCTCATATTCAAAAAGGCGAAGTAAAAAGCTACTCACATAGTCATAATAGTTAGACACAACGACCAGGAATTTAGATTCAATGTCCAAAAAATTAGAACAAAGCGCAAAATTTTAGCACCAGAACACACAAATTTAGGCTCATAACCAAAAAGTCGATCTGAAAACCCTACAAATCTACTCCCATAATCATACTAGTTAGACGTGTCGAACAGATAGTTATATCCGAAGTCCAAAAAGTTAGGCCAAAGCGCTAACATTTTACCACCAGAACACAAAAAAAAATGTAGACGCATATTCAAAAAGTCGACCTAAAAACCTTAAAATGCTACTCATATAGTCATAATTGTAAGACACAAAGAGCAGGAAGTTATATCCAAAGTCCCAAAGTTACGCCAAAGCACAAAAATGTTACCCCCAGAACACAAAAATGTAGGTTCGTATTAAAAAAGTCGACCTAAAAGCCCTAAAAATCTACGCACATAGTCATAATAGTTACACACAACGAGTAGAAAATTATAGTCAAAGTCCAAAAAGTTAGGCCAAATCGCAAAATGTTAGCACACAAAACAGAAAAAAATTTAGGCGCATAAGCATAAAGTCGAGCTGAAAACCCTACAAAGCTACTCCCATACTCATACTAGTTAGACACAACGAGTAGAAAGTTATAGTCAAGATCCAAAAAGTTAGGCCAAAGCGCAAAATTTTAGCACCAAAACACAAAAAAATTAGGCTCATAACCATAAAGTCGATCTGAAAACCATACAAAGCTACTCCCATACTCATACTAGTTAGACACAACGAGTAGAAAGTTATATCCAAAGTCACAAAAGTTAGACCATATCGCAAAATTTTAGCACCAGAACAAATAAAATTTAGGCTCGTATTAAAAAATCGATCTGAAAATCCTAAAAAACTACTCATATAGTCATAATAGTTAGACACAAGAGTAGGAAGTTATATCCAAAGTCCCAAAAGTTACACCAAATCGCAAAATGTTAGCACCAAAACAGAAAAAAAATTTAGGCGCATAAGCATGAAGTTGAACTGAAAACCCTACAAAGCTACTCCCATACTCATACTAGTTAGGCACAACGAGTAGAAAGTTATAGTCAAGGTCCAAAAAGTTAGGCCAAAACGCAAAATTTTAGCACCAAAACACAAAAAATTTAGGCTCATAAGCATAAAGTCGATCTGAAAACCATACAAAGCTACTCCCATACTCACACTAGTTAGACACAACGAGTAGAAAGTTATATCCAAAGTCACAAAAGTTAGACCATATCGCAAAATTTTAGCACCAGAACAAAAAAAAAAAAATTTAGGCTCGTATTAAAAAGTCGATCTGAAAATCCTAAAAAGCTACTCATATAGTCATAATAGTTAGACACAAGAGTAGGAAGTTATATCCAAAGGCCCAAAAGTTACACCAAATCGCAAAATGTTAGCACCAAAACACACACAAAAAAAAATTTAGGCTCATAACCAAAGAGTCGATCTCAAACCCTACAAAGCTACTCCCAAACTCATACTAGTTAGACGCGTCGAACAGATAGTTATATCCAAAGTCCCAAAGGTTACGCCAAATCGCAAAAAAATTTACCCTCATAACACAAAAAATGTAGGCTCATATAAAAAAAAGCGATCTAAAAATCCTAAACAGCTACTCACATAGTCATAATAGTTAGACACAACGACCAGGAATTTAGATTCAATGTCCAAAAAGTTACGCCAAAGCGCAAAATATTTACCCTCAGAACACAAAAAATGTAGTCTCATAAGTAAAAAGTCGATCTGAAAACCATACAAATCTACTCCCAACTCATACTAGTTAGAAACATCGAAAAGATAGTTATATCCAAAGACTTAAAATTGTATAGAAAAGCAAGTTAGTAAAAAAGTACACCAGACACAAAAAATGTATACACATATTCAAAAAGTCGACCTAAAACCCTACAACCTACTCACATTGGCATAATAGTTAGACACAACGAGCAGGAAGGTATATCCAAAATCCCAAAACTTACGCCAAATAGCAAAATTTTAGCACTAGAACACAAGAATGTAGGCTCGTATTAAAAAAGTCGACATAAAAAGCCTAAAGATCGACGCACATAGTCATAATAGTTAGACACAGCGAGTAGAAAGTTATAGTCAAGGCCCAAAAAGTTAGGCCAAATCGCAACATTTTAGCACCAACACACACACAAAATTTAGGATCATAAGCATAAGTCGATCTGAAAACCCTACAAAGCTACTCCCATACTCATACTAGTTAGACACAACGAGTAGAAAGTTATATCCAAAGTCCCAAAAGTTAGGCCAAATCGCAACATTTTAACACCAAAACACAAAAATTTAGGGTTCATAAGCATAAAGTCGATCTGAAAACCCTACAAAGCTACTCCCATACTCATACTAGTTAGACACAACGAGTAGAAAGTTATAGCCAAAGTCCCAAAAGTTAGACCATATCACAAACTTTTAGCACCAGAACACAAACATTTAGGCTCGTATTAAAAAAGTCGATCTGAAAATCCTTAAAAGCTACACATATAGTCATAATAGTTAGACACAAAGAGTAGGAGGTTATATCCAAAGTCCCAAAGTTACACCAAATCGCAAAAATGTTACCCCAGAACACAAAAATGTAGGCTCGTATTAAAAAGTCGACCTAAAAAGCTTAAAAATCTACCCACATAGTCATAATAGTTAGACACAACGAGTAGAAAGTTATAGTCAAGGTCCAAAGTTAGCCACGCTATGTTGAATCATATTCAGGGCGCGTAGACATTACCCTGTTCAATAGACCCACTACTAACTGGATAGTGGAGAACTTTCCCACCCCAAGATTTTATTTATTTCACCTACATGGCTTCTCGGTTGTCTGTCCTTTGTTAAAGTGACAAAGATATTGAATTCCAAAGAGGTTAGGATAAGTACAAGAATAAAAATTTCCAACGCGCTTGTTAAGTCAGTCCCATAAAACTCGGCCTCTGCTATTTCAAAACTAACTTGAAAGTTGTCCTCTACTATTTCAAAAGTTGTCCTTCTCGATTCAAAAGTTGTCTTTGTCAAATCAAAAGTTGTCCTCTACTATTTCAAAAGTTGTCCTATACTATTTAAAAAGTTGTCCTTTCCAATTCAAAAGTCTACCTTTACTATTTCAAACGTTGTCCTTCTCGATTCAAAAGTTGTCTTTGTCAAAGCAAAATTTGTCCTCTGCTATTTCAAAAGTTGTCCTCTACTATTTCAAAAGTTGTCCGCTACTATTTCAAAACTTGTCCTCGGCTAAACCAAACACATCATCTAACAACTTCCACTAGTACTACTACTACTACTACAACTTCTACAACTACTTCGTCTACAACTTCCACAACCAACTACTACTACAACTATTACAACTTCCACAAACAACTACTACTACACCTACTACGGCTACAACAACAACTACTGCTACTACAAAAAGCGTACACCAAACGAACACCAGGGCTTTTTAAACTGGGTAGAATTGGATGGAAGGAAAAGAAAACAAACGAGGATGTCTTAAAACAAGACAAATGAAATTTTTGGAGCATGTTAATAGGTGCTGTCTTGTTTTAAGACATCCTCGTTTGTTTTCTTTTCCTTCCATCCAATTCTACCCAGTTTAAAAAGCCCTGGTGTTCGTTTGGTGTACGCTTTTTGTAGTAGCAGTAGTTGTTGTTGTAGCCGTAGTAGGTGTAGTAGTAGTTGTTTGTGGAAGTTGTAATAGTTGTAGTAGTAGTTGGTTGTGGAAGTTGTAGACGAAGTAGTTGTAGAAGTTGTAGTAGTAGTAGTAGTACTAGTGGAAGTTGTTAGATGATGTGTTTGGTTTAGCCGAGGACAAGTTTTGAAATAGTAGCGGACAACTTTTGAAATAGTAGAGGACAACTTTTGAAATAGCAGAGGACAAATTTTGCTTTGACAAAGACAACTTTTGAATCGAGAAGGACAACGTTTGAAATAGTAAAGGTAGACTTTTGAATTGGAAAGGACAACTTTTTAAATAGTATAGGACAACTTTTGAAATAGTAGAGGACAACTTTTGATTTGACAAAGACAACTTTTGAATCGAGAAGGACAACTTTTGAAATAGTAGAGGACAACTTTCAAGTTAGTTTTGAAATAGCAGAGGCCGAGTTTTATGGGACTGACTTAACAAGCGCGTTGGAAATTTTTATTCTTGTACTTATCCTAACCTCTTTGGAATTCAATATCTTTGTCACTTTAACAAAGGACAGACAACCGAGAAGCCATGTAGGTGAAATAAATAAAAATCTTGGTGGGAAAGTTCTCCACTATCCAGTTAGTAGTGGGTCTATTGAACAGGGTAATGTCTACGCGCCCTGAATATGATTCAACATAGCGTGGCTAACCTTTGGACCTTGACTATAACTTTCTACTCGTTGTGTCTAACTATTATGACTATGTGGGTAGATTTTTAAGCTTTTTAGGTCGACTTTTTTAATACGAGCCTACATTTTTGTGTTCTGGGGGTAACATTTTTGCGATTTGGTGTAACTTTTGGGACTTTGGATATAACCTCCTACTCTTTGTGTCTAACTATTATGACTATATGTGTAGCTTTTAAGGATTTTCAGATCGACTTTTTTAATACGAGCCTAAATGTTTGTGTTCTGGTGCTAAAAGTTTGTGATATGGTCTAACTTTTGGGACTTTGGCTATAACTTTCTACTCGTTGTGTCTAACTAGTATGAGTATGGGAGTAGCTTTGTAGGGTTTTCAGATCGACTTTATGCTTATGAACCCTAAATTTTTGTGTTTTGGTGTTAAAATGTTGCGATTTGGCCTAACTTTTGGGACTTTGGATATAACTTTCTACTCGTTGTGTCTAACTAGTATGAGTATGGGAGTAGCTTTGTAGGGTTTTCAGATCGACTTATGCTTATGATCCTAAATTTTGTGTGTGTGTTGGTGCTAAAATGTTGCGATTTGGCCTAACTTTTTGGGCCTTGACTATAACTTTCTACTCGCTGTGTCTAACTATTATGACTATGTGCGTCGATCTTTAGGCTTTTTATGTCGACTTTTTTAATACGAGCCTACATTCTTGTGTTCTAGTGCTAAAATTTTGCTATTTGGCGTAAGTTTTGGGATTTTGGATATACCTTCCTGCTCGTTGTGTCTAACTATTATGCCAATGTGAGTAGGTTTGTAGGGTTTTTAGGTCGACTTTTTGAATATGTGCCTACATTTTTTGTGTTCTGGTGGTACAATGTTTGCGCTTTGACCTAACTTTTTGGTCTTTGGATATAACTATCTTTTCGATGTTTCTAACTAGTATGAGTTTGGGAGTAGATTTGTATGGTTTTCAGATCGACTTTTTACTTATGAGACTACATTTTTTGTGTTCTGAGGGTAAATATTTTGCGCTTTGGCGTAACTTTTTGGACATTGAATCTAAATTCCTGGTCGTTGTGTCTAACTATTATGACTATGTGAGTAGCTGTTTAGGATTTTTAGATCGCTTTTTTTATATGAGCCTACATTTTTTGTGTTATGAGGGTAAATTTTTTTGCGATTTGGCGTAACCTTTGGGACTTTGGATATAACTATCTGTTCGACGCGTCTAACTAGTATGAGTTTGGGAGTAGCTTTGTAGGGTTTGAGATCGACTCTTTGGTTATGAGCCTAAATTTTTTTTGTGTGTGTGTTTTGGTGCTAACATTTTGCGATTTGGTGTAACTTTTGGGCCTTTGGATATAACTTCCTACTCTTGTGTCTAACTATTATGACTATATGAGTAGCTTTTTAGGATTTTCAGATCGACTTTTTTAATACGAGCCTAAATTTTTTTTTTTGTTCTGGTGCTAAAATTTTGCGATATGGTCTAACTTTTGTGACTTTGGATATAACTTTCTACTCGTTGTGTCTAACTAGTGTGAGTATGGGAGTAGCTTTGTATGGTTTTCAGATCGACTTTATGCTTATGAGCCTAAATTTTTTGTGTTTTGGTGCTAAAATTTTGCGTTTTGGCCTAACTTTTTGGACCTTGACTATAACTTTCTACTCGTTGTGCCTAACTAGTATGAGTATGGGAGTAGCTTTGTAGGGTTTTCAGTTCAACTTCATGCTTATGCGCCTAAATTTTTTTTCTGTTTTGGTGCTAACATTTTGCGATTTGGTGTAACTTTTGGGACTTTGGATATAACTTCCTACTCTTGTGTCTAACTATTATGACTATATGAGTAGTTTTTTAGGATTTTCAGATCGACTTTTTTAATACGAGCCTAAATTTTATTTGTTCTGGTGCTAAAATTTTGCGATATGGTCTAACTTTTGTGACTTTGGATATAACTTTCTACTCGTTGTGTCTAACTAGTATGAGTATGGGAGTAGCTTTGTATGGTTTTCAGATCGACTTTATGGTTATGAGCCTAATTTTTTGTGTTTTGGTGCTAAAATTTTGCGCTTTGGCCTAACTTTTTGGATCTTGACTATAACTTTCTACTCGTTGTGTCTAACTAGTATGAGTATGGGAGTAGCTTTGTAGGGTTTTCAGCTCGACTTTATGCTTATGCGCCTAAATTTTTTTCTGTTTTGGTGCTAACATTTTGCGATTTGGCCTAACTTTTTGGACTTTGACTATAATTTTCTACTCGTTGTGTGTAACTATTATGACTATGTGCGTAGATTTTTAGGGCTTTTAGGTCGACTTTTTTAATACGAACCTACATTTTTGTGTTCTGGGGGTAACATTTTTGTGCTTTGGCGTAACTTTTGGGACTTTGGATATAACTTCCTGCTCTTTGTGTCTTACAATTATGACTATATGAGTAGCATTTTAAGGTTTTTAGGTCGACTTTTTGAATATGCGTCTACATTTTTTTTTGTGTTCTGGTGGTAAAATGTTAGCGCTTTGGCCTAACTTTTTGGACTTCGGATATAACTATCTGTTCGACACGTCTAACTAGTATGATTATGGGAGTAGATTTGTAGGGTTTTCAGATCGACTTTTTGGTTATGAGCCTAAATTTGTGTGTTCTGGTGCTAAAATTTTGCGCTTTGTTCTAATTTTTTGGACATTGAATCTAAATTCCTGGTCGTTGTGTCTAACTATTATGACTATGTGAGTAGCTTTTTACTTCGCCTTTTTGAATATGAGACTACATTTTTTGTGTTCTGAGGGTAAATATTTTGCGTTTTGGCGTAACTTTTGGGACTTTGGATATAACTATCTGTTCGATGCGTCTAACTAGTATGAGTATGGGGGTAGCTTTTAGGGTTTGAGATCGACTCTTTGCTTATGAGCCTAAATTTTTTTGTGTTTTGGTGGTAAAATTTTGCGATTTTGCCTAACTTTTTGGACCTTGACTATAACTTTCTACTCGTTGTGTCTAACTATTATGACTATGTGCGTAGATTTTTAGGCTTTTTAGGTCGACTTTTTTAATACGAACCTATATTTTTGTGTTCTAGGGGTAACCTTTTTTTGCGATTTGGCGTAACTTTTGGGCTTTTGGATATACCTTCCTGCTCGTTGTGTCTAACTATTATGCCAATATAAGTAGGTTTGTATGGTTTTCAAATCGGATTTTTGCTTATGAGCCTAAATTTTGTGTTCTGGTGATAAAATTTTGCGATTTGGTCTAACTTTTTGGACATTGAATCTATATTCCTGCTCGGTGTATCTAACTATTATGACTATGTGTGTAGAGTTTTAAGCTTTTTAGGTCGACTTTTTTAATACGAGCCTATATTTTGTGTTCTGGGGTAACATTTTTTGCGCTTAGGCGTAACTTTTGGGATTTTTGTTATTACTTCCTGTTCATTGTGTCTAACTATTACGCCTATATGAGTAGGTTTGTAAGGTTTTCAGCTCGACTTTTTGCTTATGAGCCTAAATTGTTGTGTTCTGGTGCTAACATTTTGCGATTTGGTCTAACTTTTTGGACATTGAATCTAAATTCCTGCTCGGTGTGTCTAACTATAATGACTATGTAAGTAGCTTTTTAGGATTTTTAGTTCGCCTTTTATATATATATATATATATATATATATATATATATATATATATATAAGAAGACAAATATGTACTCGGCTGAACGTTTACACTGTAATGTTATTTATAAAATAACTGCTTTAGTATAAAACTGGTTTAAAATACGCATATTTTGATATAGATTACGTCTAAATATGACTAAAACTAACCGGGTCGCCTTGTTTTTTTTTTTTTTTTTTTTTTTTGTGTGTGTCTTTCAGCGTTGTCATTAATCATCGAGCTGTAAAAAGGTATTAAGATATTCGTTCTATTAGTCTGTTGACTTGTATCCTATACTAATAACATAGGTTTAGACAAACAGCGAACTAGAGTGAATAATCTATAAACATACAGCTATACATACATACACACACACATACATACACTCACAAACAAACAGAGAGAGAGAGAGCGAGACAGAAATATACCTTAGTTACGAAGCCAGCACATTGATGAAAGAAAATAACTTGTTATACTAAAAACTATATCTTGTTTGGTATCTATTTGCGTGTCTCGAGATGAAGGATTTAAAAATAAATAACGTATATTATATATATATATATATTTTATTAGTAGTAAATTACTTGTTTATTTAGTAACGCGCCTATGTGTTCATCTTTTTAGTGCACGCACAATAAACCCTCAAGTGCTATACAATGCCACACGCCACTCGCGAGAGAGCAATTATATCAATTATCCCCGGGACGCGTGGGGAACAATAGCCTTTTTTCGGCCACTGGAGCGTACTAGTACAGTTTCATTCTGGGGTGCTCTATTGGATACTGTTAATATGGGGTATTTATTTTAATGTTAAACAGGATTAGTTACAAGTATAGTAGCTTTATTGTTTTTTTTAAAGGAACTAAACATTAAACATATAACTACTCTTAAAATTATCTTTACAACGAGTCCAAACTCGACTATATGTGAATAAAAAATAAGCTAACCATCACTATCATGTGTCGTTCTATCTGATAATAATTCCGGGTTTAAAAACGATTATTTAGATGATGAAAATACAAAAATATGTTTGGGACTTACCCCTAAACATCAGTTTCTTCTTCTATCACATTACCATGACAGACTGTATAAGATGTAGGGGTGTTACGGTGTACACCATACCAAAGGTCGGTCATTTTACCTTTGTTAGCGTAATACCGTCGCTCAACTATGATTATCTATAATATTCCTCTTACTACCACTATAGGGCAGACCTCTTAGTTATACATCACGTATGCGTCACCTTTATTAATAACATTAACGGTAAGTTACGACTATCATATAGGTACAGATGTTTGTGGAGTTCGCGTTTTGGGGTCGATTCTTTTAGTGGTTCTTATTGCTTACGGTGTGTTGATATTGATAACCACTTTATAGTGATGTAACGAATGTGTATGTACATATTGGGTGAGCGATTGATCGTTCTACTTATCACTTCAATATTTATTTATACAGCTATTTGTATACTGAATCACACAAACACACAATCATCTCTCCATCAAACCCTGCTATTCATCCGCTTGTTCTACGACCCACACACGAACACAGGTACCTCTCCATCAATAAACATTACATTTTGTATCAGTCAGCGAAGCTATCCGAAGACTGGTCCTTTTGTTTACTCTCTGAGTAATATGCACATACACACACATGAACACGCACACAGGCTTTTTTTTTTTTTTTTTTGGGGGGGGGCTCTGTTCCCAAATATACATGCTCTGTGAGGCAGCTGACATGTACTACACCTATCTTTCCTCCTAAGCTCGTTGGGGTACACTCTCGATCTCCTCTATTAGTGGACTTAGCTTGATCTTAATATATTTCTTACACCTATGTTATAAATTCGATAATTCCAGTCAGCATAGCGACGCAGCGAGACCGCTTGGGAAAAAGAAATCTTTACTCTCACGAGAGCGGTTTATTGATTGGGTCATTATGTGACCCGGTAGGAGACTATCGTTCTTTCATGTCGTCAGCGTGAAATACCTGATTAAATATCACTGATTATGGTCCGTATCTATCTTAAATACGGGCCCATTTACACCCACCTAGATATAATAACTATTAATTTATTACTATTATAAGTATATATGCACAATATATCTATTAAATAACTAACGTATCACTAGTCCCTAATATGGTAGTTTCGCTTCCGGGGTGGGCGTGGTCTATAGCGTTTTAGCGGGAAAAATAACCCCGTGCTTATTGATAACTGTAAAAAAAGGGCGGGAGACCGTATCCATTACTCATTGACCAATCTACTCATCAATTAGGAGAGCAGGGGTGGGGGAGATGATGAGGATGTTAGGTGGTCGTCTAACACCCTGTACTAATAAACCAACTCAACAACCTACACCACCTTACTACTAATATAAAGTCTGCTAATATTCTTTGCACCAGGCAACGGCTGCTCCAGACCCATAATTAATTCCTATATTTCTTTGTATTGCACCGTATTAATTCTTATCTAGCTCAACTCCAGAAAACGCTTTATTCTGTCCCAGACAATCTACTGTCGTATCACCCAAACAAGTATAACTAGTCTTATCACTCTAACAAGTATATCCAATCTTATCCCTGTAACAAATATAATCAATCTAACAAGTATAACCAGTCTTACCACTCTAACAAGCATAACCATTCTTACTTCTCTAACAAGTGTAACCAATCTTATCAATCTAATAAACATAGCCTGTCTTGCCACTCTAACAAGTATAACCAGTCTTACTAGTCTAACAAGTCTCACCAGTCTAGTAAGTCGAATAAGTGATACCATTCTAACAAATCTAGCCATTCTTATTAGTATAACAAATTTAATCAGTCTTACTTTTCTAACAAATAAAATCAGTCGTACCAGTCATAAGATTCTAATGACTCCAGCCAGTCTTATCACTTTAACAATTCTAACAAGTCTTATCACTCTAGACTTACCATTCTAACAAGTGTAACCACTCTCACAAGTCTAAACAATCTAACCAGTGTACCAGTTATACCAGTCTAAACAGTCATACCAGTATTACCACTCAAACGAATCTAACCAGTCTAACATGTCTCACCGATCTGACGAGGGTTAACGAGTGTTTCTTCCCTTAATCAAATCAATTAGGAAAACCCCGTTGCGCCACTTGGCCTTCAGAAAACAATGTATAAGGGCCCATTTTTACCATTGACAGTAGAACAGTGCCATCTTTCACTCTCAATAAAGAATCTGGTAGCCATTAAAGCAAGGTTGCTTCATATCTTTTTTCCCTTCTGCCAGGTTTTCAATGCTCCTCCTACATTGATTTTTAATTACGTAAACGCCGCCTGCCTTTCCATTACCATGTTAGGCTTCTACAATGTGGTCATAATGTGAGATTTAATTTCATGATAGTGGTCGACAATGGTCTCGTAGTTAGTACAGATGACACTTACAGGTTATATATATATTTTTAAAGAGAATGTCTTTCTATTTGAGGCGGAATTTTGGAAACTTCTTCAGGATACACAATAGTGGCAATTCCGATTGGCGGCTTTTTGTGCAAACGGGCAAGACGATTTTTTGATCGATTGATTAAGCGATTGATTAAGTGATTTATTATGTGATTTATTAAGTGATTGATTAATGCTCTCAGAGATACAGTTTTTAATCAAACTCATTAACTACAACTTTGAACTTGACCAATTTAAGCACTGACATCAATAATAACTTTGATGATTAATATTAACATTGGCTGTTGCAGTGACTGTGAAGTTGTGCTGCTATCATCTCTTTCTCTCTCTTTCTTCTACTCTCTCTTTCTGTGTCTATCTCCCTTTCTCACTCTCTCTCACACAATCTCTTTCGTTCATGATATATTGACTGTGAATCCTACATGAAGCTACCAGGCTCTTTGTACCAGTTATCTTTGACCCTAACCTCACATGATCAGCGCTGAGTTACATCTCAGGTGGGCAACAGGACAAGGCTTCTTTTTTCTTTTTATTTTACTCGTAAAAAACGTAGGCTCCTTTTCTATTTTAAAAAATAAAAGAGCCCGGGCTCTTTTTTCTAGCTTTTGCATGTGAAAGAACATAGCCGCTTTTTCTATTGTTTTTTTTCACGCAAAAAACATGAAACACAGTTTCAAGTTTTACACGTAGAAGATTTCAGTTTTCCTTACTTGCTATCAACTTTCAGACTCGCAACAAGCCGGACTTGGAATATGAGGAAACTGCAATAAGGAACACTTTTCATGCATAGCCTTCAATTGTTCCCGCCGCCTATCTACCAAATACCGGAAGTTCACGTCCTCCTGAAAATAATGATTGTCGTATTTTTTATTAATGTATAGCGTTTGACAATGTTAGGCCATCGTTGTTGACTCCAATTCCGAACATATAGACACACAGTTAGTCGTCAGATTATCCCCGTCGCACATCAAACAACAGACCGTAAAATTAGCGCACGGCCGGTCTAGGGATGTACGATGAGCCATTACGAT
Source organism: Megaustenia siamemsis (assembly GCA_032433765.1). Classification (NCBI taxonomy): domain Eukaryota; kingdom Metazoa; phylum Mollusca; class Gastropoda; order Stylommatophora; family Ariophantidae; genus Megaustenia; species Megaustenia siamemsis. The sequence goes on along the minus strand of JAVIAB010000041.1, from coordinate 41,894,491 downwards.
GACGTAGCACACAAAAATGTCGTACGCACAATTTGTAACAAGCCGTCGACCCTACCATTTGTCCTTTGTATTCCGGTTCATTAACAACTGAGCTATAGCGGCTTCCTACCAAAATAGTCGTTCAACGTAAAATCCGAAAAAAATGTCAAAATGATTTTATTTTAATTGATACAAAAACGAAAGACGAGATATTGTGAACACACTTGTTTCCGGCCCTGCAAAAGTCAACATGCATTACACCAGTCAAATGTGACAGGCGGAAGATGCACGAAAGAGAAAGAAACTGGAATGCAAAATCAAAGAATGGGTGGGTCTTTCGTTAAATCACAAATAGCAGTGCAAGACAATGACAACTTAAAGGCACAAGTGAATAACTTTACAATTTGATACTTCTACAATGACTATTCATGGAATAGATCTGACCGAAATAGTAAAAGTATGCGATTATATGTGTGTAGCTGTGTGAATACGAGTATGTATGTGCATGGGAGAGAGAAAATTGAAAAAAATAGAAAAAATGGTATGGTAAAAGCTTTACGTGATTGGTAGACGACATAGATTTGAACGACGTTTCGGCTCAATAGGCCTTCAACAGGAACAAATAAACAACATGCACACACAGAGATGTAAGTAAATAAAACTAATCCTACAAAGCTAACTAGTAATGAAACATCCAGAACAAAATAATCGAAACTGGTTAAAGAAAAGAAAAATGACTTCCTTGTGTCGTGGACCGTGGTCAGAATGGGAAAGGGAGAGTCACACGAGTGTAGCTGTAATTATACGCTGCTGGTCAGGACAGTGTGAAGGGTTCTAAAAATACGCGAGTGGGGGAAACGCTGTCTAGGTTACCTCGACTGCAAAGACACTGACAATGTCTAAAAGTATCGGAGGGCCTACAACTAAATGTATACACACACACAGATAAGTGTATACATATATACACGTACAAACAGACACGCACATACTTATACATATCAACATATATATATACATATATATATATATATATATATGTTGATATGTATATATATATATACACACACATAAACATCCATATATATATATATATATATATATACACACACACCAATACCCATACATATGAACACATACATGCATGTGCACAACCATACGGGGACAATCATCATCATCATACACACATACATGCACACACACACACACATATATATATATATATCTTATATATAAATATATATACCAATACACATACATGCATGTGCACATCCATATGTATGTGCATATGGCTTTGTTCGAACTGAGCAAATACTAAAACTTATACAAACCAGAAAAATCCTTGGTACCTATTTTTAGAGGCTAGATGAACCCTGGAGTTTGTTGGTCCGAAAAGGAATCAGCTTTTTCTGGAAATCGAATCAGGACCTTTTTGATCAGGAAGCGAGCACATCAACCACTCAACCACCGTGGCTCCTCAGCCTTTCTCAGCGTATGGCGAATATGGTGTTAGTGGCAATATTATTTATTGACCAGCGTTACATGTTTGGATGGTGTGGTCGGTATTACTCCTAGCCGCATTTACCTCTAAATAAAATCTTTAGCAACCCATATTTAGAGACTGGCTTGACCCCGAAACTTTATCGGTTCCGAAAAGAAATAAAAACATCAGTCTGATCAGTCAGCGAGTGCACCAACTACTCAGCCACAGAGCTTCATCATCAATAGATCCAAAAAAGAACAAACAAAAACTGAAAATCTAGCTAAGAGAGTTTGAAGAAATAATAACATGATGAAGACCACGTCTTTCCACACTTCGAAATGCTCTAGTCCATTACAGAAAACATTTAACCTTTCTCTAAACTAAAAGTAAAGGAAAGTAAAGTGAAGGTTCCCTCCACACCTTGCTAGATATATAGGGAATATAGCGTTAGTGCCCATATTTTTCTTTGACTACGATACATTTTTATGTGATGTTGGTCAGTATCACGCCAGGCCGGATTTACTTCCATTCCAGAAAATCCCTGGTACCCATTTTTAGAGGCTGGGTGGGTGAGCCCGGAATCTTGTCGATCGGTAAAAAAAAATCCACCGCATTTGGAAATCGAACCCGGACTTTCTGATCAGGAAGCGAGTACCCAAACCACTCAGCCACTGAGGCTATTGCTCTCTACGCTACACTACACTACGCTAAACTACGTTACACTACGCTACGCTACACTACACTACACTACACTACGCTACACTACACTACGCTCCATAACGCTACACCACATTAAAGGTTAAGGGACTTTCTAAACCTGTTTAAAAAATTCTAAATGGTCATAATTAAGAGTAAAAAAATATGTATGGCTTGGACCTGTGCTTTTTCAGAGCAATTACGTCAGCTATTTCTGAATGAAATTGTGAAAATCAAAAGTAGATCACTAAGAACCTGTATCTGGGTAGACTATTTATTGATTGTTTTTGGGACAATTCCATTAATGCCTTTACATTCAAATAAGAATGCTTGAAATACCTTGAGTGGTAAAAAAAAAACATGATCATTTTGCAAAGACCTAAAATTCCACAGAATTAGCTGTAGAGGAAGGGATACACATTTAAATAGAATATTTTGAATAAATAACCCGACATGGCAGCCTGTAGAATAATTTGGAGGACATAGTACCAGGTGTGTTTCCGGTTCCGGTCGGATTGCTCCTCATCGTTTTGTTATTGATGGTTGGTAGGTGGCTCAGGAAGTGGCCATCTTGAAATAACCAGTGGTGCTGAAACAGAAATCTTCACTGTTAAATAGAAATGTATCCAATATATATATATATATATATATATATATATATATATATATATATATATGGTTATGGTAGGCACCGGTATCACTGCAAACAAATTAAAATCCATAATTGCTCAACCGTCCGTGCCAGTGGAATCATCCGAATTACTAACTCATCTCCAAAACAAAGAAAGGTAGCTGTAGTCCCCATCATAGCAGTCTCAGCACACGTCAAAAGACATAAGGCGAAACCGCACAGAAAGTGAACACAGCCAACTGTTCCCTGTCTTACGATATCATCATTCATCGTAAACAATTGGAATATCGAAACATGATCAAAACGGATGAGACACACAGCTCCCGGTGTGCACAGAGCACTTAACTCAGTAGCTCCTGCAACAAGCCGGACTTGGAATATGAGGAAACTGCAACAAGGAACACTTTTCAGACACAGAAATTAAAAGTTCCTGCCACCTAACCGTCATATCGACCGGTATTCCAAAGATGACGTTCGTATATTGCAATCAACACAGAACACACTATTGCGCTCACTGTAGAGGATTTCAGATCACATTCATGTACTCCACGTCACCGGGGAAGATCCCAACAGTGGAACTTGTATCCAATAATATAATCGTTAATCAAGTGAAGAAGGTGGGCGTATATGGGTCATGCGATGAGAAGAGAAGATAATTTCAAAGCAAGGCCTTAAATGAAAAAAAAGCACAGTAAAATAAAAAGAGACTGAACCAGTGAAATACTAAAAACGACACCGAGGTGAGAAGCAACAAACAACAAGCAGCAGCTCCTTTGTCTAGTCTGAGGGGCTCGCCCAGAACAGGGAAATGTGGTGAGATACAATGCGGGTCCTTTGCAAAGTCACTTTCGGAATTGTTTTTCTTTGCGCAGGCTTCGGTTCGAAAACACAAAAGAATAATATATTGTACCAGGCAGAAAGAAGGCAGAATACAATGAAGACAGTGAGTGCTATATATCACAGATGAGCTGGGCTTGATTGCAGCAGGTGCTGCTCATCTCACCCAAAGAAGAGAAAACCTTAGAGTAGTAGTTATCATCATCATCAAGTACCGGGCCTGCTGAATTAGGTGATCATGTCTATCCACAACTTTCTATCTCGACAGTTATTTATCATTTCTGTTGTTGACCTTCTGCCAAGCCATTCTCTTAAGTTGTCTGGTATTTTTTCTCTTTGCTTCCCTCTATCTCTTCGTCCCTCAATTTTCCAATTGTTACAATATATTCCAGTTGTTCTCTTCTCATTACATGACCAAAAAATGATGATTGTTTCTTCCTAATATTGGAAATTAGTTCTCTTTTTGCTTGACCTCTTTCAGAACATTTTCATTACTCTTCTTAGCTGTCCATGGTATTCTCAACATTCTTCTGTAAAACCACATTTCTACAGACTCCAGTGATTTCCAGTAGTAGTTATAGAGGCGGTTTCAACAGTAACAAGAAACAATGATGATGATGCAACTCAACGATATTCCTTGCATTTCTTACAAAGGGCAATACCAATCTAAACTTCGGTAAGAGCGTTATCTAGAGATAGAGTTCAAAACAGTTCAAAGAATGTTGCTGCTGTTTTAGCTCATTCATGAACGACTTTTATGGTTATTCGTTGTTATTGTTGCTGATTTCATTAGTGGGACATTCCTTATCGTTGTATCGATTTTCCCAGCAATATGTCTTTGTTCGCCTTGTTTATTCACGCCTGTGACACAATGTTCGCGCAAACGTGCACTACAAATGTATCACTGCGCCATAGAGTAGTTCTGGATGGTAGTGTTGGGTGGTAGTGTTGGATGGTAGTGTTGGATGGTAGTGTTGGATGGTAGTGTTTGATAGTAGTCCTGGATGGTAGTGTTGGGTGGTAGTGTTGGTTGGTAGTGTTGAGTGGTAGTGTTGAGTGGTAGTGTTGAGTGGTAGTGTTGAGTGGTAGTGTTGAGTGGTAGTGTTTGATAGTAGTCCTGGATGGTAGTGTTGGATGGTAGTGTTTGATAGTAGTCCTGGATGGTAGTGTTGAATGGTAGTGTTGGATGGTAGTGTTGGATGGTAGTGTTGGATGGTAGTGTTTGATAGTAGTCCTGGATGGTAGTGTTGGTTGGTAGTGTTGGATGGTAGTGTTTGATAGTAGTCCTGGATGGTAGTGTTGGTTGGTAGTGTTGGATGGTAGTGTTTGATAGTAGTCCTGGATGGTAGTGTTGGGTGGTAGCGTTGGATGGTAGAGTGACTGAGAAGAATGCGCAAATGACACATAGCTGACTGTTGTTGTCAGGTTGAGTAAACAAGTAATAAAGAGCATAGCTTAGCAGCTGCAGCTCAGGTAGTCATGTGAGTAGAGAAGGTGAACCGGGTACCCAAATAATGTCCTGATAAAATCAAATGTGCTGGTGCCATCATCTCTGATAAAATCAAATGTGCTGGTGCCATCATCTCTGATAAAATCAAATGTGCTGGTGCCATCATCTCTGATAAAATCAAATGTGCTGGTGCCATCATCTCTGATAAAATCAAATGTGGTGGTGCGATCATCTCTGATAACATCAAATGTGCTGGTGCGATCATCTCTGATAAAATCAAATGTGCTGGTGCGATCATCTCTGATAAAATCAAATGTGCTGGTCTCGATCATCTCTGATAACATCAAATGTGCTGGTGCCATCATCTCTGATAAAATCAAATGTGCTGGTGCGATCATCTCTGATAAAATCAAATGTGCTGGTGCGATCATCTCTGATGAAATCAAATGTGCTGGTGCGATCATCTCTGATAAAATCAAATGTGCTGGTGCGATCATCTCTGATGAAATCAAATGTGCTGGTGCGATCATCTCTGATGAAATCAAATCTGCTGGGGCGATCATCTCTGATGATCTCAGCGTGCTGTATAAATCACAACAGAATGCACAATATGCTGGTCGACACAAACTTTAAAGCGACAATGACGACACATATTTTTTGGGCGAGTGCTAAAGAAAATCAGAAATATTTCGCTCAGCAGCGAGACCCGGCTTGAAACGTCAGTTACTCATCGACGGAAAAAAAACATGAGTACCTCCGAAGTCGGAGTTATCTGCCTGTGCGGCGAGGGACCCCTGCGCACACGGCTGCCAGGGAAAAATGGATTAACACGCAAAATTCAGTTCCTAGTCTCTAGGGACTTCGTCAGAGATGAAAGCTGGTGAACGCAACAACAACATAAGAAATATTTACCAGTGAACACAAGTCTAAGCGCTTATTGTTTTGAGAGTACTTTCTTGCTTGTTATTAAGAAAAAAGTATTATTCAACATGCCAGTGTTACTTAGAGCCATTTCTTCAATTTGGAGGTGATTCATGAATGATTGTTACACAACGTAGATCAATGTTCCATCGGCAAGAACCAGCGAGACCAGAAAGGTAATTCTAAAGCATGGGAAGCACATAATCTACACACCCTGCCCGGCTATATTCGCTCTTCAATGACGTACCATAGATTTACTCCATACGTAGATTTCTCGAGAAAGAAAGTTTCGTTGAAAATATTAGAAGTCCACAAAGGTGTAGTTTTTTTTTCTTCAGAAGAATACTAATAATACCACATTTATTTAAAAAAAGAAAGAAAGCGATAAGAAATATCTGAGAGAGACCAGAAGACAAAGAAAAATGTTAAACTCAGAAGACAGGCCACCTTACTTGAGCATGTGACATGGAGATGAAAACTTGAACATATTGTGACAACAGGAAAGATTTAAGGGGAGAATTGACAGAGGACGGCAAGACGAGAAGATAATATACAGATTAACAACGTATTACGGGAGCAGATCAACAGGAGAGTTGATGAGAAGCACTTGCTGCACCAGAGACATGATCGCCTGTGACTCAGGGCACAACACATTGTGATGACGATACAATGGTCTTCATTTGACTGGCGATACTTTTGACACACGCTGTACGTATGTACTGACAACCATAACGCTTGTAAAATAATGATATTCCTTCTATCTTCACTTCTAGCTGAACCCGTTCGCGTGTCGAGGGACATACACAATTCTGGTTCTCGCCCTTTATGGTGGCTTCGTTCATTGTCAAGGGATATTCTTCTTCACTTCTTTAATGTTGTCTGTCCGTCTTACTCTGTGTCTGCCTCTTGCTCGTCTGACTTCTTCTCATTTAATAAGTGCTTTAAATAATGATACGATATCGTAAACAGAAAACAAGCCATTACATTTTTCAGTTTGTGAAATTTCGGAACCTGGAGCTGGCATACCTTTGAAAGGTGACACTAGCCAAGTTATAATTGACAGAAAAGCGAAATGCTTGGGCCAGTCGAGTGCGCATTGACTTAGCGCAGTTGAGATAGTTTATGTACAGAGCAAGCTAATATGTGCAGTCATCATCATTAAGCTTATGTGCAATAACATAACAAAAAATAGGAACTTTGAAGACACAACAAAACAACAAACTGGGGTTTCTATTCTAGCAGTCTGTAACGGGGTACACGTATAAACAAAACAGACTACACATTAAAAAAGTAATTTAAGAAAACGAGAAATCAAAATTATGTGCTTGGTACTTGTGACACTGACTCTGTATATAGGTTTTTGTGGGCCGTCTCCACATCAAAGGTTGGCTACAATGGAACGCTATTTTACTCTCTTTCTTGTCCTGGGGGTGCATGTTGTCCTAGGTTCACCTATCCACCTTTCATGATATCGGTCAACTATAGTCTTAGTCTGCCTCTGCTCGTGTACCTTGTATATATACACACACACACACATGTAAATATTTATATGAATGTATATCATCATCAGCATTGAGAACCATCTCGGCGTCTAAGGTTGGCTACCATGGATCGCCATTCTGCCTCTTGCTTTGATAATCCAAGTTGTCATAGGCTGACTTGTCCATCTGTTGACAATTGATGTTACTCGTCCATGTTAGTCTTGGTCTGTCTCTTTTACCTTGTATTTTCCATTCCAAAATTACTTTTAGTAGGCTGATGTGCATTTTAACATACCCCAAAGATATATATATATATATAAAGAAAGAAAGACGTTGCAGAGTGATATTAAATATAGTAAAAAGTAAAGTACCCCCCTCACGTCAAGTGGCGTATAGGTAATATGGTGTTAGTGACCATAAATTTTACAGACCTTCGGCACATGATTTTTGAAGTAATGAATTCAGTATTACGCCTGTGCCGCTTTACTTTTCCAGAAAAAAAATCCGGTACCCATTTAAGGCTGGGTGAACCCGAAAGCCGTCGGTTGGGATCGAACCCTACCTCTTGTCCTTTGTAGTCCAGTCCACAAACCACTGAGCTATCGCGGCTCCCGATATTAAATATAGCCATCCTAATTGGATGGCTGCATGGAGCTTAATCCGGAGGCAAGGGCTTCCACACGGGACGCCCTGGTATCCACACGGACGCGGCAGGTGCCAGTAGATCGATGCTTCTCTCGTCTCGTCAAGGCCCCTGACAGCCGTGAGAGGTGGTGAAGACATAGAAAGCTTTTGCTTAAACTAAAGAAATATTATTCCTCTTTCCTGCCTGGTTTGCCTTTCAGCGTTGAGGGGACATATAATCTGCGGTTTTTTGTTCTTCTGTTGGTCTCTACTATTATTATGTTTCATAGTTTTTTTTAATATTCCGTCATTCCATTTTTGTCGATGTCGATTCTAGAGTTTCGTGTTCTTCCAGCGTTAAATGCTCCTTGTGTTGTGTTTTGGTTTTTCTGTCCGATCACATGGCCAAATTATTTCATCTGTTGTCTCTTGAAGTGTTCTACGGTGGGAGTTATTCCCAGATTTCCTTATTTCTTCATTTCTGATCTTATCTCTCAGGTTGATTCCTGCCATAAGCTTATGACATTTATTCTCTGTAGTAGCTATTTTTTCCTTTTGTTCTTGAGTCTAGAGACCACGTATGGAACCGGTAGCACAACCATGGGATGAAGATTATGTTTTACACTGCGAGTTTTGCCTTTAGAGTTATTTCCTTGTTGGACAATAGTGGTAATAGCTGTCCGATGATTTGACAAGCTTTGTTGCATCTTGAGTCTATTTCTGCTATTTGTGAATTGTCGTATGTCACTTGGCTTCCTAGGTGTTTAAATTCCTCCACTTGTTTCAATTGTCTGCATTCTACTCTTAAGTCGATGTTCTATTTCTTTTTACGATATTCATGATGTTTGTCTTGTTCATGTTGATTTTCATGTTATATTGAGTGCCTGTTCTGATGAGTCTATTTAGGTGTTCTCTTCTGCATAAAGAAGCTCGTTAAGTTCCTCTGTCTCCGATGGGCTGGCTAACTTATATGTGTAGTACATAACAGTAGTATTGTTCCGTCTAAAGAGGACACAAAAGTGTAATAGCTTAATGTATTTATGTAGATTTCTATTGATTTCGATTGGTTTGATTGAACTTTTTGTTACTTAAATGCGGGCGTGGGGGTGGGGGTGGGGGGGGAGAGGGGGTGGGGGGGGTTGCAAATGTCTAGAATAATATATGGTCACCCAAAGCTAACCGAACCTTGTATGATTTTTGGGGAATTAGTCGTGATTTTGGTGGTAAGGAGAGTTGATTGTGAAAATAGGTGGTAGCTGGTAAGAGGGAAATAATTGTGGAAAAGGGGTAGGTCGGGACTTAATGACACATCGGATTCCCGCCAAATATCAGTGGGACACCTGGGACTCCGCAAAGATTATGATGAACTCCCATGACTCCCAAAAGATCGTGAGAGACATCACGGACTCCATAAAAGAGCGTAAGGAAAAACTCGACTGCTTCAAAGTAAGTTCAATAGGAATACCGGCGTATTCGCCCAACAATTATGTTGGACACCAATAGACAAAGCAAGGGAGATAATCGTGAAAGGTAAAAAAGGGTGGCGGAACGGTATATGTGGTGTCATGACGATGGTACTGAGTGACCTATAAAGTATATAAGAAAAACAAAATATAGCCGACTCATAGGTGACCAATTTTTTTTAAATTTGTATTGTAATGGTTTCTGATCTTATGGGGCAGAATAGTACCCAAGGGGTGGTCATGTTTAAGGTATGGCATGGTGGGGGTTGTAAAATGATATAAACGACGAATACTAACTGACCAATTTATTTTTCAAAATTTATGTTAATGATTTTTAATAGAATCTTAGTGATTGTATGGATGGATAGTGAGGTGTGGTAATGATTTATAACAACAAAGCTGATTGATAAATATAAGAATCGAAATTGACTTATTTAGTGTTTGTTAATGGAATGTGGTTGCTGTTAGCTGATTTCGGATGGATTTAAAATGGATTATAGTTGAATTTATTGGATTCTTAGTAATTATTTGTTTGGTAGTGGGGGCGGTAAAGATAGAAAGTGACCTAAAGCTGATTGATAGATAAAATGGTGGCCTGAATGGTGTCGAATTGTATAGTATGGGGTGTTGCCTCTGTCGCAAAAGGTGTAATATATAGTTATATAGATCGGAGATATTATATATGTATATAATATGAAAAGTGGAGAAATGATATTAGCTAGTTGTGGGCGGGGGGAACTTCAGGTTTATTTTGACAACTGAGAAAGTTTTATAAAGGAAAAGATATTACATCGATACATTGCCACAACGGTTTTATATTCGAATGTCCATATGTCCATGAGGATGGACTGAATTCCGAAGTCAATAGCTCCGCCCCTCTCTTTCTTAAATTAGCAGTAACAATTCCGCGGTAATTATCCTGCTCAGGAGACACGCCGTGACTGAAAGTCTAGTTGGCGATTGATAGATAAAAGGCGATTTTGGTTTTAAACCACTTCCTCAGTAAAGTCAAGTACCCCCGTCACGCCAAGTGGCGTATAGGGAAACATGGTGTTAGTGACCCTATATTTTACAGACCTTCAGCACATGATTTTTGGGGTAATGTGGTCAGTATTACGCCCGTGCTGCTTTACTTTCCCAGAAAAAAATCCGGTACCCATTTAAGGCTGTGTGAACTGGAAGCCGTCGGTTGGGATCGAACCCTACCCCTTGTCCGTGCTAGTCCAGTTCACTAACCACTGAGCTCTCCTCAGTGCGCAGTAAAAGTTAAGTGGGCTAGAGCGGGTGAATAAAACATGTCCAAACGCATGAGGGAAAAAATTCGATAAGCGTCACCCCAGCGGACACATCATCGATACGATTAGTGAATAGTTAGACGTCATGTTAAGCTCGACACCAGGTGAAAGTCCAGAGAAGTAGATTGTTGTTACATTATCTGTAATATGCGCGTGACCCATCTGGTGATAAACTCGACAATATTTTTTTTTATAATTAGGGGCGACAACGAGGCGAAATATGATTTACAACGTACTGTACATTCTTCCGTAAAACATGTACATTTCGGAGTCAGCTTTTTGGTGATATGAACCGATAAGTCCTTCACCTCCAGCTACAAATGATCTATTTCATAGATTCGGTAATAATGTAATAGAATGTATGTTTTCTCATGCAGTTGTCCTGGACCTAACACACTTTTATTTTGCGGTAATAATACATTTGATAACAAAGATGCTGGTTTCTCATATTTAATTGCATTAAATACTACCGGAACCGGGTATTAGCGAAACTTGTTTAAGTTAACCGTTGCTGATCGAGGGGAAAAAGACCAATGTTAGATCATCAATATTTTGATTTTATCTGGATGATCTAATTACCTCCAGATGCGAAGCTTTGTATACAGAATGTCTTGTTATTGATACATGGTTAGTCCACTGACAGTGGGGACAAAGACCGACGGAAGTATGGAAAGAGAGATGCCACTGGGAATAACTAGGGCCAACGGCTAACCGGGCCGGTACCCTGCCAGCTGCTGACCTATTAGTTATAGAAACGTCAAAGAATAAATGCCCCAAATTTCACCAAAAGGCTGAGAATGAAGCCGCGCACAGCGATTTTACTGAGATAACTTGAACCGATCAACGGGTTTCATTTTCAGAGCAATGGCAATGTAGTTGTGGAATGAAATTCTAAACACAGAATGACATGACAGTTCACAGAACGAAGAAGAGGTGTTGGAGTACAGCATCAGTAGCTCAACAGCGCACTGTCCCGACAGATAAGACATATGAAGATCTTGGTCAGGAATGAAGATGTTCTGAAAGAGGTCAAAGCAAAAAGAGAGCTAATTTCCAATATCAGGAAGAAACAATCATCATTTTTTGCCCATGTAATGAGAAGAGAACATCTGGAACATATTGTAACAACTGGAAAAATTGAGGGACGAAGAGATAGAGGGAAGCAAAGAGAAAAAATAACAGACAGTTTAAGAGAATGGCTTGGCAGAAGGTCAACAACAGAAATGATAAATAGCTGCCGAGATAGAAAGTTGTGGAGAGACATGATCACCTACGCCAGCAGGCCCAGAACTTGATGATGATGATGATCTTTTAGAAAATAAACAAACTTGTGAGCAAAAGGCACAGAGCACAATCTTTCTCCGTACATCTGAACACGATTTGATACCGAGAGGAAACCAATAAACAGTTGATGTATAAACTTGGTCATAGTAACCTGTAGGGGAATGTGTATGTTCGCGAATTGTTTTAATTTTTTTTTATTAAATCGTTGTAGAAATAGCGGAAACAAAGGGAAGCAAATAATGTCGATTAATAGACTGCTTTCATGTGAACACCGTAACAAAGATCACAGCTGAAATAATCAGTGACTTCAATTCCATGCATTTTATTGTTACAGATTATTTACAGCCGAGTGGTTTGCAGTAGAAATAGATTGTGTAAATAGAGTTGTTTTGCATTTCTTTTTATTGAAATGAGTTTTGAGTAAATATGTTCTTTAAGTGTTTCAGATTTAGTAAGAATAGATCTCTCTTTTTTTAATTCTAGATTTGGAAGCGCAGTCTTTCTTTTTATATGTTCTAGACTCAGCAGTCTCTCAGCTAAAGCAGCAATGTCTTTCAGAAGCCTTGAGAAGTTGTGGAAATCAAAACTCATCAGCACAAACACAAAACTTAGGCTATTCAAATCAAATGTACTATCAACCCTTACGTATGCGTGTGAAAGGTGGAAAACAACAAGAGATATAGAAATAAAGTTGAACGCATTCGAAAATAAATGTCTAAGGAAAATACTTGGTATAGCGTGGAACGAATTCAAAACAAACGAGGAAATTAGAGAAATCGCCAATCAACCACTAATATCTTCAGTAATAAAGAAAAGACGATGGTTATATGTTGGACATGTGATGAGAAGAGATAATAACCGAATTGCAAAGCAAGCCCTCATATGGGAAACAACAGGTAAGAGAAAAAGAGCAAGACCCAGAGAGACACTGAGAAGAACATTGCTGAGAGAGGCAAAAGCAGCAGGAATCGGCTCCCTCAATGAGATAGAGCTGCTTGCACAGAACAAACAAATGGCGAGATTTGATAAAATATCTTTAAAAGAATTGAAAACGGCTAGAACAATTATTCACATAAGAGGAGTATCTTTGTCTACGCCCTATGGGAGTATCTTGGTCTACGCCCTATGGGCCGGCTACGGCTCGCAAAGTCAATAGATAGATAGAAACGTCTGTCAAGATACCGAAAGCCATATAATCTTGTTTGTCTGAGTGAAGCTCAAATATTTGTTTTGTTTTGGCTTATGCAGTTCTCTATAGATCTATTACAGATCTCAGCAAACTACGATTTTCAGACTCAGAAATAAACTTCGTAGCCTCAGACCAGATCTGCACTAAATAAGACGCAATGACACTGTCACATATAATTGTGGAGCCTCCCAAACAGACTCCATGATCACATCCAACAAAACTGTATCGTCATCAACACAAGTATAACAGATATGGCCCACCTGCCTGATAAACATGGGGATTCGGTGAAAACCTCAAACGAACACTTCTACTCGTGACCACGCCGTTCTAACCGTTTAAACCAGGGTTGCGCCCACGAGCGAACTGGGCATTGCCCAAAGAACTGCGGGCGCCAGTATCCACAATTATTGTTAACAACGGCTACCCGTATCTATAACACAAATTTATTATAATATAATAATATAGTAAAGTAAAAGTAAAGTACCCCCGTCACGCCAAGTGGCGTATAGGGAATATGGTGTTAGTGACCATAAATTTTACAGACCTTCAGCACATGATTTTTGGAGTAATGTGGTCGGTATTACGCCCGTGCCGCTTCACTTTCCCAGAAAAAAATCCGGTACCCATTAAAGGCTGGGTGAACCCGGAAGCCGCCGGTTGGGATCGAACCCAACCCCATGTCCTTTGTAGTCCAGTTCACTAACCACTGAGCTATCGCGGCTCCCTATATAATATATATATATATATATATATATATATATAATTTTGCTCGTGGCTCGGTGATTATGTGTCCATATTTAAAGAAAAATAAATATAAAACACTGTCTCTAACCAACAACAAAATACATACCTTCTGAAAATAAACAACAACAGCAACAATGAAAAAAAGCATTACACTGCACTGAACTAATATGATTTTTAGCATTACCTATTTTCTGCCAGATTTTCAAAGTTGGGGACGTGTGATTTTTGTAAATAGAAATTCACCTTCACTCACGCCTTTCAAGAATTCCATCACGGCTAATCTCAACCACTAAATCTGAATTGCTCTGACCATTTGATGTCGACGGTTATCGCTTCTGTTCATTGAGAAGGGAAAAAATATCAGAATTTGCCTGAAACTTTCTTTTTTTTCTCTCAATCTTTCAATCAACTGAACCCGGACGATGAATGACTTCATTCGATGGGATTAAGCTGGAACTTCCCGGGCACCAAGAAAACACGCGGTAGACGCAACGGTGTTCGCGAGTACGTGTTGGGGGCCACTGCTTATCCAATTTTTTTAAAAAAGCTGATCGTTAATGAGAGAGATAAGAATACATTTTAATTTAAGTTTGACTCATATCTATTGTAGCAACAAAGAAAAAGACATCACCACAGAGTGACATAAAGACAAGTGGAACAATATAAAAACAGGTAAATGAATTTAAATATTTGTGAACTTTGTTAACCTCAGACGAAAGATGTACAACAGAGGTGAGATGTAGAATGGCTCAGGCAAAAGCAGCTTTCCAAAAAATGAGGAAGATACTATGCAATCCATTTTTGACAATAGAAACAAAAACAAGAGTTCTTAAATGTTATGTAGAGTCCGTCTTAACATATGGATGTGAATCATGGACAATAGGACAACAAACAAGAAAAATCACTGGAGTCTGTAGAAATGTAGTTTTACAGAAGAATGTTGAGAGTACCATGGACAGCTAAGAAGAGTAATGAAAACGTTCTGAAGAGGCCAAAGCAAAAAGAGAGCTAATTTCCAATATTAGGAAGAAATAATCATCATTTTTTGGCCATGTAATGAGAAGAGAACAGCTGGAATATATTGTAACAACTGGAAAAATTGAGGGACGAAGAGATACAGAGAAGCAAATAGAAAAGATGCCAGACAGCTTAAGAGAATGCCTTGGCAGAAGGTCAACAACAGAAATGATAAATAGCTGTCGAGATCGAAAGTTGTGGAGAAACATGATCACCTACGCCAACAAGCCCGGTACTTGATGATGATGAATATCTGTTGTTGAAAATGTAACTTTAACAATAACAATTATAAAATAAATTTGGTCAAATTTTAAATTCTTTCTGTCACAAGAAGTCAAGCAAATAAGACAATCACAAACTCAAACATTAATTAAATTATATTTTGGAATCTAATAAATAAGAGATGCCTAAAAAAACTTACGATAATATATCATCTCCATATCTTGTATTTCGGTAACTGGTATTTGAAGGATATATCACATAACCGGAGTACACGATAATCTTTAGACAGTGAAAAAGCGCATAATGAAATCGATTGGTCCCGGATTGAAAGAACAATTCAACAAACAACAGTGAAAGGAGCATGAAGGAGATCTACGAAGAGTTAGAGATGGGAAGATAGCATCAAAGAATGGTCAGCCTTCGAATAGTCCCAAAGTATAGCACCAAATCATCCATACCTACCAGGGCCCTCTTCCCCTTATGTATCGTAGGTACATTGATGACTGCATTGGTCTGTCTGACCTTCCAGAAGATGAGATCTCCCGTTTCATCGATTATGTCGGACATTTCCACCCCTCTATCCACATCACCTTCCACATCTCCACCTCCTCCGTATCTTTCCTGGACATCCTAGTCTCCTTGGGCACCTCTCATCTTCTCACCTCGGTCTTCTACAAGGCCACGGACTCCCATAGTTTCCTTCGCTACGACTCCTCTCATCCTACATCCTGCAAGAACTCTCTTCCTTATTCTCAGCTTCTCAGACTTCGTCGCCTTTGCCAAGACGATGAAGATTTCCTTCACAATGCCCACCTCATGCTTGATTTCTTCCGCCGACGCCTTTATCCAGAATCAGCTCTCCTCCCTGCCCTGCGTCGAGTTCTCCACACTTCACGTCAGTCTGCTCTTACCCGCTCTACTCATCCCCCCTCTGATAGAGTAGTGCTCGCTCTCACCCATCACCCTCACCACTACGCCGCTATTAGGACCATCCACCGCTACCTCCCTATTCTTCGATCTGACCCTACTACTCGTCTGCTCTTCCCTGACCCGCCACTAGTGGCCTTTAGACGTGACCGGAACCTCCGAGACTTTCTTGTCAGGGGCCGTCTTCCTGCTGACCACTTCAGCCATCGAGGCACTATCCGCTGCAAGCGGAGAGTATGTAAAACTTGTGACCACGTTCTCCAGACCGACACTGTCCTCTTCCCTAATGGTCCTTTCGAGATCAGAGAGGGATTCACTTGCACATCGCGGAACATCATTTATGCCATCATCTGTAAGCGATGCAAGTTGACCTACATCGGTCAGTCTGGTCGCAGAATCGGCGATAGGTGCCGGGAACACTTGAATGACATCACCCAAGAAGCGGACACTCCTGTAGCAGCCCACTTTAACTCGAGGGGCCATCGAGGTAAGACTGATGTCTTGGTAACTGGCCTAGTATCATGCTCCTCTGATCACCACAGTCGGCTCACTCTTGAGCACCGTCTGATCGCTCGTTGGGGCTGCCTCACCCCTCGTGGCATCAATGTATCCCTGTCCCTCTGAGGACCCTCCGGCCTCCGACTCCACCCTCCCACCTATGGACCTCTCTTCCTATTTCTCTTCTTGGGTCCTCTACTCCTCGTCCATCCCTGCTTTTCATATCCTCTTTGAGTAACCCCCATCTTGCCTTCTTCCTCCTAACTCCCCCCTCTCCCTACACCTTTTTCTCTTCTGACTACCTTCATGTCCTTTACCTCTTTATCACTATATCACCTCTCCACCTGGACTGTACGTACGATCTCTCTGCCCACCTCTATTGTCCCTCGTCCTTCCTACCACCCCTCTGCTGATCTACTCCTAGCTCACCCCTCTCCTCTCTATTCACCTGTAGTCACTACTCATCTATACCTACTATTCCAGTATCCCCCTTATCCTGATGCCCACTTTCATTCCCCCCTTTGTTCTATCATTTCCCTACTTCTTTACCTCCTATGGTTCATACCTCTTGCACACCATCCCCTATTGCTCCACTTCTTCCAGACTTTCTCTTTTTCCATTCACTTCTGACCTACCGCCTCTCCCCCTATCCAGTTTTCACATACCTGCTTCTTATCCCTCCTCTCCATACCTCCTCCTCTAATACTTCCCTACCTCCCGATAGACTAACTTCCTCCGGACCACCCCTCTATCGCCCTTCTCATTATACCGGCTTTATTATTCTTCCTCACCGTATCTCTTCCTCCAGTATCCTATCCTTCCTTTCGTTGACCTACCTCTCAACTCTTTCAGTTCGAGGCCATCCATTCTGTAGAGTCCATCTCTCTCACCTTCTGCCTAGTTTACTACTTTGTCGTGTCATTCAATTTCTTTCTCTTAACCTCTCGCGTGATCTCTCACTTCCATTGTTGAGTGATTTATATGTATTGCTTGTTGTGTCCCAGGAGTGTCCTCGTCTATCCCCCCTTTCCCCCCCCCCCCTTTTTGGTTTTCCCGATATTAGATACTTTTGCCCTCTTTACTGACCTGTCTTTGTCACGTGTTGCTTTCTATACACGTTCTCTGCGCTTTTAGTCATTTCGACTTGTTTCAGCACGGATTACAGTTTTCCTGCTCTGAGCTCAGCTAAGTACAATTTATTATACATTTTTCTCTCTCTTTTTCTATTTTATATATTTTGACGCCCATCATACCTCTCATCATGTAATATTCATTTCTCTCTTTTCTTATTTCTGCATCCTACTTTCCTCGCCCTCCACTTGATCATCTAACATGTAGTAATTGTGCTTCACCGCTTGTTGTCGTTGTCCCTGTATTCTGAAGAAGGCCACAGGCCGAAACGTCAGTATTGTGTTGTGTTCTTTATTTGTAAAGCTGTCACCATAACTTGGAGTGTTTAGCACACCCCACCACTGGCTCCTTGCTACCAGCTTTACCGCAGCATTGCAATTATTTGCCTGTTCCCCAGTCCCAAAGTATATCTGAAGACAAAGAAATAGAGAAGGTTGACGAAGTCTGTCGGTACTGCACTGACCCTACCGGATTATGGGAACATTCCGATAACCATTGAATTCAATCAAAAAGGTAATTGTATATTTGTAAAATTGTTGTGTGAGAGCCGGTGGTACCAAATTGATAGCTTTTCAGGCTCCAAATCAGCAGAAGGCTGGTTCGAATCCGTCGGGTCTAAATTTTATTTTAATTTTTATTATTTAATTATATGTATATATATATATATATATTATTTTTTTTTTTTTGGGGGGGGGGGGGGGTATAATAAACAACTCAGACACGAAAACCTCGCGGCGACTGCGCTGGACAATCGGCTTTTATACTTCGGTCTTTTAAGACACCCCCACCCCCCTAATAATGTGAAAATGCCGTTAAGAAAATTGCATAACTAGTGTAATGCCGTTAAGAAAATTGCATAACTTGTAATGCCGTAATGCAGTTAGGAAAGTTGCATAACTAGTGTAATGCCGTTAAGAAAATTGCATAACTTGTAATGCCATAATGCAGTTAGGAAAGTTGCATAACTAGTGTAATTCCGTTAAGAAAATTGCATAACTTGTAATGCCGTAATGCCGTTAAGAAAATTGCATAACTTGTAATGCCGTAATGCAGTTAGGAAAATTGCATAATTTGTAATGCCGTAATGCAGTTAGGAAAGTTGCATAACCTGTAATGCCGTAATGCAGTTAGGAAAGTTGCATAACCTGTAATGCCGTAATGCAGTTAGGAAAGTTGCATAACCTGTAATGCCGTAATGCAGTTAGGAAAGTTGCATAACCTGTAATGCCGTAATGCAGTTAGGAAAGTTGCATAACCTGTAATGCCGTAATGCAGTTAGGAAAGTTGCATAACCTGTAATGCCGTAATGCAGTTAGGAAAGTTGCATAACCTGTAATGCCGTAATGCAGTTAGGAAAGTTGCATAACCTGTAATGCCGTAATGCAGTTAGGAAAGTTGCATAACTTGTAATGCCGTAATGCCGTTAAGAAAGTTGCATAACTTGTAATGCCGTAATGCAGTTAGGAAAGTTGCATAACCTGTAATGCCGTAATGCAGTTAGGAAAGTTGCATAACCTGTAATGCCGTAATGCCGTTAAGAAAGTTGCATAACTTGTAATGCCGTAATGCCGTTAAGAAAGTTGCATAACTTGTAATGCCGTAATGCAGTTAGAAAAGTTGCATAACTTGTAATGCCGTAATGCAGTTAGGAAAGTTGCATAACCTGTAATGCCGTAATGCAGTTAGGAAAGTTGCATAACCTGTTGCAGGTGTTATAACGACGTCAACTTTACTCAAATCTTCCTGTGTAACCGAGTTTGCGATTGGGGAACTAATGGGCACTGATGTGATTTAATGATGGTTTTTTTTAAAATACAAAAACAAGAACACCTGGCCGTTTCGTTGCGTAAATTAATTTCAAATGGCAAGAGGCTACCTTCAAGAGGCTACCTTTAAGAGGCTACCTTTAAGAGGCTACCTTTAAGATGCTACCTTCAAGAGGCTACCTTAACAGCCGAATCTTCTGTTGAATTTTACGATGAGGGTGATGGATATGCCTCTGTGATTATTTCTATAATTATCATCCCAAGTATGTTAGTTTTCTTTCAGTTTTTTAAATGTTCAACTGCTCGTTTGTGTCGCGGTGAGGTAGAGAGAATCATACGTATAGTTTTTGTCTTAAAATAGGTAAAGAGTTGTAAATTTGGATTGACACATTGCCTCTTATTTCCTTTACCTGTCTTTAGTTCGGTCTCTTCAGTGGTGCTACTGTATTCGTGCTTTTGAGCTGAAATCATATTCAGTGCTTTTGTGAGTGCTTGGTGGGTATGGTTCATATTGAGGAATATGCTGACGAGGAATCAGAGCTCAATGGAGTTGTCCATTGCGAATTTAAGATGATCTATCGATTAGATTACTCTCTGTCTTCATTTGATATTATTGCAGAATGTTTACTATTATGTTTTATGCTTGATTCGGACAAACAAGAAATGACACCCGACTGGACTACCGACGTTCGGACAAACAAGAAATGACACCCGAATGGACTACCGACGTTCGGACAACCTGTGTTCGATTCCCGCTGGGAGCAGTGTGAGTTGTACTCGTGGTTGGAAGAAAAAATACCCCCACTGTTGACCCAGCCGTTGGCAGAAATGGGTACCAGGGTATTACCATGGGAAGGTGAGGAATGTCGCTTCGCATCTGAGTTTCGATGCTTGAGACGACACTATACAGAAATATCCGAACATTTCTGGATAGGCGGCCGATCACATATGGGTGGAAACTCGCGTGTTAAGACGCCGGTTCAAGTCTCGTACTTTACCCTTACATTTACCTAAACAAGAAATGAAAGAGCGGAGGTTGCGCTGTCGTTGAGGACGGTCAACCAATGGATCGGGCGGACATCATCAATATCCTCCGAGATGTGGGAAGGGCAAAGGACTTCGACAACCATAAGTCCACGTCACTCCTTCGGATGAAAGAGATGGGAGTTCATATCGACACAGCCAGAAATGAGAAACTTAGTGGGCGTGTAAGAAGACTTATCAATAAACAGAACTGGAGTCGTCAGTCGCTACACACTGCGGGAGTTGCTGAGGAGGGGATCTAAGCACCTATGGACATGTTCGGAGTGCAATAAGTTGACCCGCAAATAACTCAATAACTATGTTTGTTCTATGAATTGGTCCTGTTAATGTCTGGTCATATTTTAAATCTATTTAATTATTTGAAGTCCGAAATAATCAAATACGGGCGTTGTCACAACTTTTTTTTTCCCCTGGTCTATTTTAAACTTAATCTTTGTACATTATGTTTGTAGCATTTCTTATGGGTAAAGAAATGAACCTCTACAACATCACAAAACAATGCTGATCAGCACAAAGAAACATCTCATATAAAACATATGCATCCCCACTCTATATTATAGGTGTCAAACAGGTCAGAAAAGAAAGTTAGTCCCTGCAGAAATTAAATAATAGAGTGACCAGAAGAGACAAAAATCGGAAACAGGTTTATAAAAGAAAGAGTTGGACTAGGACAAATATTGAATTACATACAAAGACAACAAATAAATAGTTTTCCCGTTTGGAGGGAATGATTAGTGATGCCATATTGTATAAGGCACACACAACATAAGAGGTGAAGGTCGAGATAGACCAGACTACGTTGGAGCGACAATATCAGAGAAACTCAACAGCATCAAGTGTTAATGACTGAGGCTGCCTGAAGAGCAAGAACGAACCCGAACTTTGCATCTCCCCTGACACCCGAATCGGTAAAAAGAGAGCAAAGAGAGGTTTTCTTATCCACATTATCCTGCTGAAATTGCTTTCACTATTTTGTGTGAGTTTGTGTTTTTTTTTGTTGTTGAAAAAAAACACTGTCAATATTCAACAAGTAAAAGAGTTCATAAATGGTATGTTACGCCAGTCTTAACGTAGGGTTGTGAATCATGGACAATAGGACAACAGAAAAGAAAGTCGCTGGGGGGGGGGGGGGGGGTGTAGTAATGTGGTTTTAAGGTAGAAAGTTGAGAATACTATGGGCAGCTAAGAAGAGTAATGAAAACGTTCAGAAAGAGGTCAAAGCAAAAAGAGAGCTAATTTCCAATATTTCGAAGAAACAATCATCATTTTGTGGCCATGTAATGAGAAGGGAACAGCTGGAATATATTGTGAACACTATGAAAATAGAGGGACGAAGAGATAAAGGGAAGCAAAGAGAAAATATACCATACAGCTTAAGAGAATGGCTTGACAGATGGTCAACAACAGAAATGATAAATTGCTGTAGTGATAGAAAGTTGAGGATAAATATGATCACCTACGCCAGCAGGCGTGGCACTTGATGATGATATCAATGTTCAATAACAAAATGTCAGTCACGATAGTTTGTTTTCATATCAAAGTAGCATTCTAGTTCTAACCTTGACATTTTTGCAGAATATTTTGAAGATGTCCTGAGCCTAGAACGTTCCATTCATTCTTAAAATTGATATTTTATGAGAGTGGTTTCAGTTTGCGACACCGCACACAAAATACACAATTTCAAATGAAAGTGGTTTTAATTTGCGACACTGCACACAAAATACACAATTTAAAATGAAAGTCAATATGTATGTGTGAATGATATTTTAGTTGTTAATGCTCGTAACATAAAGTTCAAAGGTTGGCGAATCAGAGAGTTTCGGGGGATGAAATATCCAGTTTTATCTTGATGGGTGATCTAAACACAAAAAGTAGGATCAGACAATCGGGGCTTTCAAAAGATGGGAAAATATTGACTTAGAGAAAAATGAGAATGGAAAGTTATTCATAAACTTCTGTGCTGTTAATCAAATGAACCTAGGAGGAACAATATTCCAACTTAAAAGATTACTTAAAGCTATATAGTGTCACTAAACATTGTATGAAGGAAGGATATGTAGCGTTGTGCACGAAGGGCAACTAACAAAATCATTTGAAATGCTAAATAAGAACAGGTGTAAGGCAGTGATGTCTTCTATCTCCATTTCGCTGGTCTTAGACTGGATTGTGAGAATAACGCGGAACAGAAATAGAATCCAGTGGTCACTGACAAAGCAACTCGATGACTCTGATGACATAGCTCTCCTATCACATAATCATCAACTGATGCAAGATATAGTGAGCACACTTGATGGGAGATCACAACAGCTCGGGTGAAAATAAATAGAGATAAGACCAAAATATAATTGGCAATAACCATATAATAATAAGAGAAATACATCTACTAGACGTACAATCTTACATATATCTGGGCAGTCAATACAGTATATTCTGATACAGAAAATCCTAAAGATCTACAACAATTACTTAATGAAATAAACATGACAAGCGAAAAATATGGACTAGATATGAATATCAAAAAGACTAAAACTATGATCATAAACAAAGAAAATAGTCAAAATCCACAAGTGGATATCAAAATTGAAGAAATAGACCTGGAGACAGTTCAGAACTACCTTGGACATACTATAACCAGTGATGGAAAATGTACAACTGAAATAAACAAAAGAATAGGAATGGTAAAAAGTAATTTTAATGTCATGAAGAACGTACTAACATCAAAACAAATAACACCAGGGCTAAAACTAAGAATGGCAAAATGTTACATCTTCTCAATATTCCTATATGGTGCAGAAACATGGACATTAGACAAGAAAACAGAACAGCAAATTGAAGCCTTTGAAATGTGGATATATAGAATAAATAGGTAGAATTGGATGGAACGAAAAACAAACAAACGATGAAGTCTTAAATCAACTAAAAATAAAAAGAAAACTACTAATCACAATTCAAACAAGACAAATGCGATTTTTGGGCCATGATAAAAGACACAACAGCCTACTAAAAGTAATCCTGGAGGGAAAAATACAAGGTAAAAGAGGCAGAGGCAGACCAAGACTAACATGGACGAGTAACATCAAAAGATGGACAAATCAGACTATGACAGACAACCTGCACCATCAAAGCAAGAGACAGAGCAGAATGGAGCTCCATGGTAGCCAACCTTCATTGCGGAGACTGCACTATATGATGATGATGATGAAATACAGTATATACAAAGATGGAGGAACAGAGAATGATACCAAAATCATCATCATCATCATCATCATCAAGTATCGGGCCTACTGGCGTAGGTGATCCTGTCTCTCCACAACCTTCGATCTCTGCAGCTATTTATCATTTCTGTTGTTGACCTTCTGCCAAGCCATTCTCTTAAGCTGTCTGTTAATTTTTTCTCTTTGCTTCCCTATATCTCTTCGTCCCTCAATTTTTCCAGTTGTTACAATATACTCAAGTTGTTCTCTTCTCATTACATGGCCAAAAAATGATGATTGTTTCTTCCTAATATTGGAAATTAGCTCTCTTTTTGCTTTGACCTCTCTCAGAACATATTCATTACTCTTCTTAGCTGTCCATGGTACTCTCAGCATTCTTGTGTTAAACCACATTTCTGCAGACTCCAGTGATTTCTTTGTCTGTTGTCCTATTGTCCATAGGTCCAGATACCAAAACAAGGATACAAAAAGCATGAGGAGCCTTCGTTGGACTAGGAAACATTTGAAATTCCAGAGAAATTAGGTTAAGTAAAAAAAAAAAATCCATTCCAGTGTTAAATCAGTCCTATTATATGGCTGTGAAACATGGAGAAAACAAAAATGACAATCACGAAAATACAGACCTTCATTAATAGGAGCTTTTACGGAATAAAAGGATGGAATTGGCAGGACAAAATCACTAACAAAGAATCATGGAAATATACCAGTCAAATACTAGTGGTTTAAGTGATCTTTAAATGATTTTAAAAGAATGGAAAGAAACAGAGTGGATTGTGAAGTGTTCTTTGATGACCTATGCTCCACAGGAAATTGAAAGGAAGAAGAAAAAAGTGAATGTTCAACTTTTAACTGCATACGTTTTTCTTTATTTTTTAGATACCGATTTTATAAACACTTTGAATGTATAATATAAGAAGCATGTGTATGTTAACTCCATGGGAACCACAAATGAGCAAATCAACGAAAGTATTCGCAACAAACAGCCGTGAAGTACAAAGATTGCACCAAATAATTTCCTCTTGTTTGGACATGTCTCAACATTTGTGCCCTTTGTTTATGTTCTGCACTTTCTTGATTTTTTTGCAATCAATCTGATGTAATCAGTCGTTGACATTTCAAATACTTCCCTACACAACCGAGGTGATTTAAAAGGAAATAAAGTAGAATGGAGAAAGACTGGTTTATTACTTAAACTATCTTCATTTTTTTATCACTTTCAAATTAATTATTCAATTGTCAAGAGCCGAACTGATAGACTGGTCTGGTGGTGAATTAACCGTGATTAAATCTCAAACCTAGATTTTCGTTTAAATGAAGCGAAGGAATTAATGGATTGATGACTCACTGCGTTGGTGAATGTATTAATAGAGTTTTTTTCTTGAGTCATCGCTAGGATGGGATGCAGGCTCTTTAACAGTTATTGGTCGCTGTTCCTGAAACAATCATTCAGGGTCTTTGACAGCTTTCACTTAAAGGTAAGGTAAAGGTCACATTACCCCAAAATCATCTAAAAAAAACGGTCTTTAAAATGTATGGTCACTAACACCATATTCCCTATACGCCACTTGACGTGACGGAGGTGCTAACACCATATTCCCTATACGCCACTTGGCGTGACGGGGGTACTAACACCATATTCCCTATACGCCACTTGACGTGACGGGGGTACTAATACCATATTGCCTATACGCCACTTGGCGTGACGGGGGTACTAACACCATATTGCCTATACGCCACTTGACGTGACGGGGGTACTAACACCATATTCCCTATACGCCACTTGGCGTGACGGGGGTACTAACACCATATTGCCTATACGCCACTTGGCGTGACGGGGTACTAACACCATATTCCCTATACGCCACTTGGCGTGACGGGGGTACTTGACTTTTTTTTTTTAAGGTAAAGGTAAAGTACGAGACTTGAATCGGCGTCTTAGCACGCGAGTTTTTCACCCATATATATGCTCGGCCGACTATCCAGAAGTGTTCGGAGACTTCTGGATGACGTCGCTTCAAGCATCGAAACTCACGATGTGAGGCGACATTCCTACTTTCCCAGAGTACTATATTCTGGTACTTATTTCTGCCAGCGGCTGGGTCGACCGCGGAAGTTTTTTTGTTTCCCAACCACGAGTACAACTCACAAACTGCTTCCAGCGGGAATCGAACACGGGTCTTCGAACGTCGTTAGCCCAAGGAATTAATGGGTAGATAGCTCACTGCGTTGGTGAAGGTATTCATAGGTTGTTTCTTGAATCATCACTGCGATGGGGTGCACGATCTTTATCAGTTATTGGTCGCTGATCCTGAAACAATCAGTCACGGTCTTTGATAGCTTTCACCTAAGTGCAGTCTGATGTGCTGAAGTCGGATGTGTTGGGCCGGAAGGCGCAAATATAACAGTTATACTGCAAACCACAACACAACGCAGACACGCTCACTTAACGTCCTTTTAAGAACGGATGAGGAAGAGGTAATTCTACAGTCTACGAATACTCTAGAATACTTTAGTCATCGGGCGAACGCAACCAACCAGTGCTGTCTGACTACTGTCCTCCAGCTGTTTGTTAGCTCGCTCAAAAGAAAACGCTACGTGGATAAGATTCTTCTATAGAACAATCAAGTTGGATAAGTAGAACTTATATCTGAAATTTCAACGTTTTAGAATGTAATATTTCACATGTTAAAATGGTAAGTTTCTCACACTTTAAAACGTATATTATCGTTAGTAGTAATCAATCTGGTATAGAACCGTTGATCAGAGGTTTAACAAGCCACTATCGTAAAAACGATTTTGTTAATGAAACGTAGAACTAATATCTTCAGTAATAAAGAAAAGACGATGGTCATATGTTGGACATGTGATGAGAAGAGATAATAACCGAATAGCAAAGCAAGCCCTCATATGGGAAACAACAGGAAAGAGGAAAAGAGGAAGACCAAGAGAGACACTGAGAAGAACATTGATGAGAGAGGCAAGAGCAGCAGAATTCGGCTCCCTCAATGAGATAGAGCTGCTTGCACAGAACAGAGACAAATGGCGAGATTTGATAAAATATCTTTAAAAGAATTGAAAACTGCTAGTACAAAAATTCAGATAATAGGACTATCTTGGTCTACTCCGTATGGGCCGGCTACCGCTCGAAAGGTCAATAGATAGATAGATTAATCAATCAAAACATCAATTTTAAAGAATTTGGGAGTAAAGAATTGTGGCGCTTTTCCCTAACAAGTGTATTTGTAAGAGGCGACTAAGGAGGGTTGAACATGGAACTAGCAATCCTGTATTGAAAAAAAAATTAAGCCGAAAAAACTTCACAAACATGGACATGTCTAAGAAAAGAATAAAGTCAAATTCAACTGAGAGTATTACACAGCGTTGCCTTTTTGAAACTCCCAAAGAAAAAGACAGAGGAAGACCAAGATATTCTTGGAGAAGATAGATGGAAGCAGAGATGAAGATGATGTGGAAGACATGCAATGGTCATACAAGAATTGCAGAAACAGAACGGTTTGGAAAGTGTTTGAAAAGTAGAAGAACAGGTCACTTTGAGCAAATATGAATTTAGTAAAGGTTCACATTTGTGTGTGCTTTAACAAACTGAACCACTACCAACCAATATTATTAGTGAGAATGTATGTATTCTTAGTAGATCAGGGCATACTGACACTAAGTAACCTTAAATGTATGGACAATTTCTAAATTCACTGGTAAATACAGGGAGAGTTTGTAGAATTCACCGCTAAATACAATGATAACTTGTAGAATTCACATATAAAGTTTGGTTGGGATTTTTATTTATGATTTTACTCAGCGGCAACCACCCCTGATCTCAACAGCGAGGCCCGGCTTGAAACGTCAGTTACTCATCGACGGACAAAAAAAAACATGAGTACCTACCGAGGTCGGAGTTATCTGCCTGTCCGGCGAGGGACCCCTGTGCACACGCCTGTCAGGGAAAAATGGATTAACACGCAAAATTCAGTTCTTAGTCTCTAGGGACTTCGTCAGAGTTGAAAGCTGGCGAACGCAACAACAAAAACAACAACAACAACAACAACAACAACAACAACAACAACAACAACAACAATATAAAGTAAAACGATTTCTAGAATTATAGTTACAATTACAATTTGAAATGAAAATAAGATGTGATATAAGAAAATTGGTTAGCCATTTTCTCATACATAGAATGATAGAAGGTGAAAGAGGGTGACCGAGGTTATCATCATCATCAAGTACCGGGCCTACTGGCGTAGGTGATCATGTCTCTCCACAACTTTCGATCTCGGCAGCTATTTATCATTTCTGTTGTTGACCTTCTGTCAAGCCATTCTCTTAAGATGTCTGTTATTTTTTCTCTTTACTTCCCTCTATCTCTTCGTCCCTCAATTTTTCTAGTTGTTACAATATATTCCAGCTGTTCTCTTCTCATTACATGGTCAAAAAATGATGATTGTTTCTTCCTAATATTGGAAATTAGCTCTCTTTTTGCTTTGACCTCTCTCAGAACATCTTCATTACTCTTCTTAGCTGTCCATGATACTCTCAACATTGTTCTGTTAAACCACATTTCTACAGACTCCAGTGATTTTCTTGTCTGTTGTCCTATTGTCTATGATTCGCATCCATATGTTAAGACTGGCTCTACATAACATTTAAGAACTCTTTTTCTTGTTTCTATTATAACCGAGTATATAGATTGTCGTATTTAAAATCAGGAAATCGCAGGTTCGGACCACGAGAAGGTCATAAAGTGTGTTTTCTGTTAGGGGTGAATTCGAAACTCTGATCAGAACACCTCGTGTCGACTGCACTGGGAACCGTCAAGGACCGTGTCTGCTGGCGAAAGTGATCAGGTTTTTCCATAACTTTTTATTTCTATACCTCTTTATCAATTCTTACTAAAAAAAAAACAAGAAATGTTAGACATTATATTTAAGGTAAGTTCAAAGGACACAGCCTTAATTGAAAAAAATATAGAAGTAATTGTAGCAACAACAAAAAAAGACATCACCGCAATGCACAATAAAGACATGTTTAACAATATTAAAACAGGTAAATGAATTCAAATATCTGGGAACAAAGTTAACTTCAGATGGTAGATGTACAAAAGTGGTGAGATGCAAAATGGCTCTGGCAAAATCAGCTTTCCAAAAAATAAGGTATATACTATACAATCTATTTTTGACAGACAATTGAGACAAGAAAAAAAGTTCTAAAATGTTATGTAGAGCCAGTCTTAACATATGAATATGAATCATAGCCAATATGACAAAAGGCAAGAAAATCACGGGAGGCTGTAGCAATATGGTTTTACAAAAGAATGTTGAGAATATCATGGAGAGATAAG
Source organism: Megaustenia siamemsis (assembly GCA_032433765.1). Classification (NCBI taxonomy): domain Eukaryota; kingdom Metazoa; phylum Mollusca; class Gastropoda; order Stylommatophora; family Ariophantidae; genus Megaustenia; species Megaustenia siamemsis. The sequence goes on along the minus strand of JAVIAB010000041.1, from coordinate 41,865,241 downwards.
AAGAGTAATGAAAACGTTCTGAAAGAGGCCAAAGCAAAAAGAGTTAGCAAATATCCAATATTAGGAAGAAACAATCATCATTTTTTGACCATGTAATGAGATGGGAACAACTGGAATATATTGTAACAACTTGGGAAAATTGAGAGACAAATAGATAGAGGGAAGCAAAGAGAAAAGATACCAGACAACTTAAGTGAATGGCGTGGTAGAAGGTCAACAAGAGAAATGATAAATAGCTGTCGAGATCGAAAGTTGTGGAGAGACATGATCACCTACGCCAGCAGGCATGGTACTTGATGATGCTGACCAAACAACATTTTTAAACCTTTTGTTTCTCTCTCACCTTTCCTTTGTCTCTTCTTCCATCAATTTTTCGTGTGAAGACAATATTCCATTTGTTTCCTTCTGATAACGTGCACAACAATGTGATAATTGAGTCTTCCTTATGTTGGAAATCAGCTTTCTTTTCGTTTTTTTTTTTTTTTTTTTTTTTTTACTAACATCCTCATTATTATTTTTGGTTTCATAAGCATGTCAATCCCAAATTTCTTCTGTAAAATCAGACCGCTGTGGCTTCCAACAATTTCTTGTATCTGTTGTCCAACCTAAAGTTGTGGCTTCCAACAATTTCTTGTATCTGTTGTCCAACCTAAAGTTGCAGCTTCCAACGATTTCTTGTATCTGTTGTCCAACCTAAAGTTGTGGCTTCCAACAATTTCTTGTATCTGTTGTCCAACCTAAAGTTGCGGCTTCCAACGATTTCTTGTATCTTTTGTCAACCTAAAGTTGCAGCTTCCAACAATTTCTTGTAACTGTTGTCCAACCTAAAGTTGTGGCTTCCAACAATTTCTTGTAACTGTTGTCCAACCTAAAGTTGTGGCTTCCAACAATTTCTTGTATCTGTTGTCCAACCTAATGTTGTGGCTTCCAACAATTTCTTGTATCTGTTGTCCAACCTAAAGTTGTGGCTTCCAACAATTTCTTGTATCTGTTGTCCAATCTAAAGTTGCGGCTTCCAACAATTTCTTGTATCTGTTGTCCAACCTAAAGTTGCGGCTTCCAACAATTTCTTGTATCTGTTGTCCAACCTAATGTTGCGGCTTCCAACAATTTCTTGTATCTGTTTTCCAACCTAAAGTTGTGGCTCCCAACAATTTCTTGTATCTGTTTTCCAACCTAAAGTTGTGGCTTCCAACAATTTCTTGTATCTGTTTTCCTACCTAAAGTTGTGGCTTCCAACAATTTCTTGTATCTGTTGTCCAACCTAAAGTTGCGGCTTCCAACAATTTGTTGTATCTGTTATCCAACCTAATGTTGCGGCTTCCAACAATTTCTTGTATCTGTTGTCCAACCTAAAGTTGTGTCTTCCAACAATTTCTTGTATCTGTTGTCCAACCTAAAGTTGCGGCTTCCAACAATTTCTTGTATCTGTTGTCCAACCTAAAGTTGTGGCTTCCAACAATTTCTTGTATCTGTTGTCCAACCTAAAGTTGTGGCTTCCAACAATTTCTTGTATCTGTTGTCCAACCTAAAGTTGTGGCTTCCAACAATTTCTTGTATCTGTTGTCCAACCTAAAGTTGCGAGCTTCCAACAATTTCTTGTATCTGTTGTCCAACCTAAAGTTGTGGCTTCCAACGATTTCTTGTATCTGTTGTCCAACCTAATGTTGTGGCTTCCAACAATTTCTTGTATCTGTTGTCCAACCTAAAGTTGTGGCTTACAACAATTTCTTCTATCTGTTGTCCAACCTAAAGTTGTGGCTTCCAACAATTTCTTCTATCTGTTGTCCAACCTAAAGTTGCGGCTTCCAACAATTTCTTCTATCTGTTGTCCAACCTAAAGTTGCGGCTTCCAACAATTTCTTGTATCTGTTGTCCAACCTAAAGTTGTGGCATCCAACAATTTCTTGTATCTGTTGTCCAACCTAAAGTTGCGGCTTTCAACAATTTCTTGTATCTGTTGTCCAACCTAAAGTTGTGGCTTCCAACAATTTCTTGTATCTGTTGTCCAACCTAAAGTTGTGGCTTCCAATAATTTCTTGTATCAGTTGTCCAACCTAAAGTTGTGGCTTCCAACAATTTCTTGTATCTGTTGTCCAACCTAAAGTTGTGGCTACCAACAATTTCTTGTATCTGTTGTCCAACCTAAAGTTGTGGCTTCCAACAATTTCTTGTATCTGTTGTCCAACCTAAAGTTGTGGCTACCAACAATTTCTTGTATCTGTTGTCCAACCTAAAGTTGTGGCTTCCAACAATTTCTTGTATCTGTTGTCCAACCTAAAGTTGCGGCTTCCAACGATTTCTTGTATCTTTTGTCAACCTAAAGTTGCAGCTTCCAACAATTTCTTGTAACTGTTGTCCAACCTAAAGTTGTGGCTTCCAACAATTTCTTGTATCTGTTGTCCAACCTAATGTTGTGGCTTCCAACAATTTCTTGTATCTGTTGTCCAACCTAAAGTTGTGGCTTCCAACAATTTCTTGTATCTGTTGTCCAACCTAAAGTTGCGGCTTCCAACAATTTCTTGTATCTGTTGTCCAACCTAAAGTTGCGGCTTCCAACAATTTCTTGTATCTGTTGTCCAACCTAATGTTGCGGCTTCCAACAATTTCTTGTATCTGTTTTCCAACCTAAAGTTGTGGCTCCCAACAATTTCTTGTACCTGTTTTCCAACCTAAAGTTGTGGCTTCCAACAATTTCTTGTATCTGTTTTCCTACCTAAAGTTGTGGCTTACAACAATTTCTTGTATCTGTTGTCCAACCTAAAGTTGCGGCTTCCAACAATTTCTTGTATCTGTTATCCAACCTAATGTTGCGGCTTCCAACAATTTCTTGTATCTGTTGTCCAACCTAAAGTTGTGTCTTCCAACAATTTCTTGTATCTGTTATCCAACCTAATGTTGCGGCTTCCAACAATTTCTTGTATCTGTTGTCCAACCTAAAGTTGTGGCTTCCAACAATTTCTTGTATCTGTTGTCCAACCTAAAGTTGCGGCTTCCAACAATTTCTTGTATCTGTTGTCCAACCTAAAGTTGTGGCTTCCAACAATTTCTTGTATCTGTTGTCCAACCTAAAGTTGTGGCTTCCAACAATTTCTTGTATCTGTTGTCCAACCTAAAGTTGTGGCTTCCAACAATTTCTTGTATCTGTTGTCCAACCTAAAGTTGCGAGCTTCCAACAATTTCTTGTATCTGTTGTCCAACCTAAAGTTGTGGCTTCCAACGATTTCTTGTATCTGTTGTCGAACCTAATGTTGTGGCTTCCAACAATTTCTTGTATCTGTTGTCCAACCTAAAGTTGTGGCTTCCAACAATTTCTTCTATCTGTTGTCCAACCTAAAGTTGTGGCTTCCAACAATTTCTTCTATCTGTTGTCCAACCTAAAGTTGCGGCTTCCAACAATTTCTTCTATCTGTTGTCCAACCTAAAGTTGCGGCTTCCAACAATTTCTTGTATCTGTTGTCCAACCTAAAGTTGTGGCATCCAACAATTTCTTGTATCTGTTGTCCAACCTAAAGTTGCGGCTTCCAACAATTTCTTGTATCTGTTGTCCAACCTAAAGTTGTGGCTTCCAACAATTTCTTGTATCTGTTGTCCAACCTAAAGTTGTGGCTTCCAATAATTTCTTGTATCTGTTGTCCAACCTAAAGTTGTGGCTTCCAACAATTTCTTGTATCTGTTGTCCAACCTAAAGTTGTGGCTACCAACAATTTCTTGTATCTGTTGTCCAACCTAAAGTTGTGGCTTCCAACAATTTCTTGTATCTGTTGTCCAACCTAAAGTTGTGGCTACCAACAATTTCTTGTATCTGTTGTCCAACCTAAAGTTGTGGCTTCCAACAATTTCTTGTATCTGTTGTCCAACCTAAAGTTGCGGCTTCCAACAATTTCTTGTATCTGTTGTCCAACCTAAAGTTGCGGCTTCCAACAATTTCTTGTATCTGTTGTCCAACCTAAAGTTGCGGCTTCCAACAATTTCTTGTATCTGTTGTCCAACCTAAAGTTGTGGCTTCCAACAATTTCTTGTATCTGTTGTCCAACCTAAAGTTGTGGCTTCCAACAATTTCTTGTATCTGTTGTCCAACCTAAAGTTGCGGCGACTCATGAATGTAAACAGATTTTTCGACTCTAATTTTCCGTTACCTTCCGTAAGTTTTTGTTCCAGGAGTCCCTCGCTGCACAGGCAGATAACTGCACATAACTTCTAGGCTGTGTCCACACACAAAAGGCCGTATCGGTTCCCGCATACACGAGTACAGTTGACAACCCTCAAGAAGTCGCTCTTGTGCGGTCTATTAATCCCATCACATGCACAGAAAGGAGAGAGAGAGAGAGAGAGAGAGAGAGAGAGAGAGAGAGAATAAGAAAGAAAGCCATAAAAAAAAGAGAATTGAGATAAAAGAAATAGAAACGTTATAATAGGAAAAGGAAAACAATATCTTGCAAAAACGAAAAGAAAGGTACAAAAGGAGAGAGAAAGAGAGGTGAGAGTAAAGTGAAGAATTAAAACGGGAATAAAACATAAATAATTTGCGATATGCGGATGACACAGTCTTAATAGCAGAGACAGAGTATGGACTACAAGAAATGATAGACATAATAGTAAAAGAAAGCAACAAGATAGGTCTCAGTCTGACCAATAAGAAAACAGAAGTAATGGTCCAATCGAAAAAAACAACCATCACCAGCATGCATCATGCAATCTGAAACAAGTGCAACGCGTCAAATACTTGAGCAAAATAATATCATCAGATGAAAAATGCACCACAGAAATAAAAAGCAGAATATCTCAGGCCAAAATAGCATTTAAGAAAATGAAAAATATCTTATGCAACAAATCTATGTCAATAGAAATGAGAAAGAGAGTTCATCGGTGCTATATAGAACCAATTCTGACCTATGGAAGCGAATCGTGGACAGTAGACAAACAAATGAGAAGACGATTAGAGGCCACAGAGATAGGTGTTTCTCAGAAGAATGTTGAAAGTTCCCTGGACAGATAAAAAGACCAATTAGGCCAACACAAATACGGAGCTCCAAAAAAAACATAAGAAAAAATTAATATTTTTCGGGCACATCATGAGAAGAGGAAAGTTAGAATACGATTATAACTGGCAAAATACAAGGGAAGGGAGATCGCGGACGACAAAGAGAGAAAATACTAAATAACTTGGTGTCATGGCATGGAAAACGGTCAACAACATAACTGATACGATGCGCTGTAGATAGAAGATTGTGAAGGGCCATGATCACCTATGCCAACTGGTATGGCACATGATGATGATGATATGGGTAACCTGGTGTAATTTTGGACACACCACAGGGACACAAACTGGTAATCGTGTCTTCTCAAGACTCAGTTTATCTTCTCTGGTATCCTTGTGGCGTTGATGGTACACGGTGGGTTCTCGCTGAGTGTGAGGGCTAAGGGAGGGGTATGTTCTCTCTACTTCAACCAACGGTTCCAAAATTGTGGGCCGTTTCGCGGAGTTTGAGAGCACTAACTGCAAATGTAGCTTTCCTGAAGTTGGTCAAGGCTTGCTAAATTTAAACATTGAAATTTGTTTGAGAGAGTTGTACTGGGATAAGTTAATACGTGTAATGTTGTAATTTACTGCTTTATCTGTTTGGTGTACTGGATTGTCTGTTCGATGTACTGATTTGTCTGTTTGTTGTACGGGTGTGTCCGTTTGTTGTTTTGTTGTGTCTATTTGTTATTTTGTTGTGATCTGTTTGTTGTATTGGTTTAGCTGTTTATTGTACTGCTGTGTTTATTTGTTGTACTGGTTTAGCTGTTTGTTGTTTTGTCGTGTCGGTTTGTTGTGCTGGTTTAGCTGTTTGTTGTACTGATTTGTCTGTTTGTTGTACTAGTTTGGCTGTTTATTGTATTGTGGTGTTTGCTTATTATACTGGTATGTCTGTTTGTTGTACTGGTGTGGCTGTTTGTTGTACTGGTGTGTCTATTTGTTGTACTGGTGTGGCTGTTTGTTGTACTGGTTTAGCTGTTTGTTGAATGGTTTAGCTGTTTGTTGTACTAGTTTGTTTGTTGTACTGGTAGAACTGTTTGTTGCACTGGTTTAGATGTTTGTTGTATTGATGTGTTTGTTTGTTGTACTGGTATAACTGTTTGTTGCACTGGTTTAGATGTTTGTTGTATTGATGTGTTTGTTTGTTGTACTAGTTTAGCTGTTTGTTGTACTGGTTTAGCTTTTCGTTGTACTGGTGTGTCCGTTTTGTTGTGTCTGTCTGTTGTACTAGTATAGTTATTTGTTGTACTAGTGTATGTTTGTTGTACTGGTGTGTCTTTTTGTTGTACTGGTTTGACTGATTGTTGTGCTCGTTTAGCTGTTTTTTGCACTGGTGTGAATGTGTATTGTACTGGTGTGTTCGTTTGTTGTTTTGTTGTCTGTTTGTTGTACTGGTTTATCTGTTTATTGTACTTTTTGTCTGTCTATAGTACTAGTGTGTCTGTTTGTTGTATTTTTTGTCTGTTTGTTGTACTGTTGTGTCTGTTTTTTGTACTGTTGTTTCTGTTTGTTGTTCTGTTGTGTCTGTTTGGTATACTGTTGTGTCTGTTTGTTGTACTGTTGTGACTGTTTGTTGTACTGGTTTAGCTGTTTGTTGTACTGTTGTGTCTGTTTGTTGTACTGGTGTGTTTGTTTTTGTTATACTTGTGTTTTTGTTTGTTGTGCTGGTGTGTCTGTTTATTGTATTGGTTTAGCTGTTTGTTGTACTATTGTGTCTGTTTGTTGTACTGGTTTAGCTGTTTGTTGTGCTGGTGTGTCTGTTGTACTGGTGTGTATGTTTGTTGTAATGGTGTGTCTGTTTGTTGTACTGGTTTAGCTATTTGTTGTACTGTTGTGTCTGTTTGTTGTACTGATTTAGCTGTTTCTTGTACTGTTGTGTCTGTTTGTTGTACTGTTGTGTCTGTTTGTTGTACTGTTGTGTCTGTTTGTTGTACTGATTTAGCTGTTTGTTGTACTGTTGTGTCTGTTTGTTGCACTGTTGTGTCTGTTTGTTGTACTGATTTAGCTGTTTGTTGTACTGTTGTGTCTGTTTGTTGCACTGTTGTGTCTGTTTGTTGTACTGATTTAGCTGTTTGTTGTACTAATACAATTTGTAATCAAAATATTGATAATCTGTCAACTTCAATCCCTTAAGTAAGAACAAACTGCACCACGCGAAGTGACAAATGGAACATTTGAATTTTGAACTAATATATTGTTGTTATCATAGGACAGTTTATAGGCAATGTGAACAGCATTACGCCAGTTCCGTGTTTTCCGTGTTTTCCGTGTTGAAAAACGGTCTCCCTTTTAAAGTTGGGGTAGCTTGGAGGTCACCAAATGGAACTAAGCCTCACCCTCGGTAGACCAGTTTGAATGCTAATCCAGTATTGGTTCCTCCTATCTAGGTATGTCTATAGAAATATCATTTTTATTACGGTCATTAAAAATAACCGTTTTGTCACGTCGTGGTTTATTTCTGTCGCATCCACGTCTGTCACGGAGAGTTCGCGAAAGTGAAATTTGATAAGTTGCTTATTGTTTCGTTCCATACAAGCTGTGTTAGGCTGACCGCTGCTAATATTTGACAGAATACAACTTCAGATTTGTTTATTAAACTAGGGAACTACCCAAATGACTCTTTCACTGAGAACATCTATATAGACATTATAATTGCATATGGTATGTTTTAAATAATGTTCACTCTACCTAGTCATGATATTGCAGTGACATTTGTATTTGACGTGGTCTATATTAGGCTATTGTGGTACGACAGTTCAGTGGTTAGTGAACTGGACTACAAAGGACAAGAGCTAGGGTTCGTTCCCAACCGACGGCTTCCGGGTTCACCCAGCCTTAAATGGGTACCGGATTTTTTCTGGGAATGTAAAGCAGCACGGGCGTAATACCGACCATATTACCCCACTAATCATGTGCTGAAGGTCTGTATAATGTATGGTCACTAACACCATATTCCCTATACGCCACTTGGCGTGATGGGGCTCTTTACTTTTTTTATATTAGGTTGCTGGTTAGCAGGGTAGGGATAATTAGAGACCACAGAGATGGGATTTCTCAGAAGAATGTTGAGAGTTACCTGGACAGCTAAAAGACCAACAAGGACATTCTGAAACAACACAAAAAGTGAGCTCCCAAAAACGTCAGAAAAAAAAAACGATCGACATTTTTCGGGCACAGAATGAGTAATGGAAAGTTGGAATACTTGGTTCATCATCATGTGCCATACTGGTTGGCGTAGGTGATCATGTCCCTCCCCAATCTTCTATCCACAGTGCATTGCATCAGTTCTGTTGTTGACTGTTTTCCATGCCATGACACCAAGCTATCCAGTATTTTCTCTCTTTGCCGTCCGTTACAACTTACAATACTTGGTTACAACTGGCAAAATACATGATAAAAGAGAACCTGAACAACAACGAGAGAAGATACTGGATAGCTTGATGTCGAAGCACGGACAACAGCCAACAATAGAATTTATACGAGGCGCTGTAAAAATAAAATTGTTGGAGGACAATACCGCCATATGCCAACCGGAATCATGATGATGATAAGGCTAACTGTAATTGATTATTTCCAGCTTAACATGTTCTTTGGAGTATAAAACTAATGGAAAACAAATATCAGATATCATATCTATAAAAATAGGGCGCCCTGGCGTACTTATTATATAAAATTGATGGTCGAAAAATAAATTGACATAATATCTTACTTCTATCTATCTATTGTCCTTTCGAGCCGAAGACGCCACATAGGGCAGAACCACAAGCTCAAAAACAGAAACCTTGCGTGCCAAAAATGGCACATATTGCAGAGATCACTGCTCTAAAATCTATGGCGCTGTTTCCATAACAATACTTTTTACAATGCCAGCTTGTGAAGCCACCAATCAAGCTCCTTAGTCGCCTCTTACGACATGCCTGGAAGGTCACAGTGTCATTATTCTTTACTTCCCTCATAATGAGGCCCCGGTAACACACAGGCTAACATCTTACTTGGACATGCTAAAGGACGTGACTTAATGCATGCATATTTTACGCCCTTACTAACTAATATTCATTATTCTATGATATTCTCTAACTGAATGCCCTCGGTTGGTTCTCAAGCATGATGAATTCACTCTCGTATAATATTACGAGACAAAAGTCCAAGCTGAATAAATTATCTTTAATTGTCACTCAGAGTCGATTAACTTGAAAACCACTGCGCTAAAGAGCTAACTGATGACGCAGAATTGTTACTGCTAAATGTACTGTCTGGAGTGCCGGTGAGAAAGCTGGTACTTTACAGCTGACTGGTAGTAATGATGATTGAGTAGGAAAATAAATACATTAAAGTGCTTATACTTCGCTGTCAGACAGCGATTTTCAAAGTTAGATACAGGATACTCCCATTGCACCGGGAACCAATAGTCATAATTTTTCGGACCAAGGTAAAAATCATGAAATGTTAGAGAAATCAGTAAATCTACGTGGATGTGTGTGTGTGTAAAGGGGGGGGGGAACAATAGAAACGAAATTACTTTTTCGTTTTCAAATTGAAGGTTAAATATAATTCTGGCCCGCTAAATGTAAAGTGAAGGAGGAAATAGTTATTTGTTTGAAATAAACAGAAGAACGAAAATAATTGTGTGTAGGGACAATTAGCACAAGGCATCGACACAATCAGCACGAGGCATCGACACAATCAGCACGAGGCATCGACACATTTACCACGAGGCATCGACACATTTACCACGAGGCATCGACACATTTACCACGAGGCATCGACACAATCAGCACGAGGCATCGACACATTTACCACGAGGCATCACCACAATCAACACGAGGCATCGACACATTTACCACGAGGCATCGACACAATCAGCACGAGGCATCGACACATTTACCACGAGGCATCGACACATTTACCACGAGGCATTGACACAATTACCACGAGGCATCGACACATTTACCACGAGGCATTGACACAATTAGCACGAGGCATCGACACATTTACCACGAGGCATTGACACAATCAGCACGAGGCATCGACACAATTAGCACGAGGCATCGACACATTTACCACGAGGCATAGACACAATTACCACGAGGCATCGACACATTTACCACGAGGCATTGACACAATTACCACGAGGCATCGACACATTTACCACGAGGCATTGACACAATCAGCACGAGGCATTGACACAATTAGCACGAGGCATCGACACAATCACCACGAGGCATTGACACAATTACCACGAGGCATCGACACATTTACCACAAGGCATTGACACAATCAGCACGAGGCATCGACACATTTACCACGAGGCATTGACACAATTAGCACGAGGCATTGACACATTTACCACGAGGCATCGACACATTTACCACGAGGCATCGACACAATCAGCACGAGGCATCGACACATTTACCACGAGGCATCGACACATTTACCACGAGGCATTGACACAATTACCACGAGGCATCGACACATTTACCACGAGGCATTGACACAATTAGCACGAGGCATCGACACATTTACCACGAGGCATTGACACAATCAGCACGAGGCATCGACACAATTAGCACGAGGCATCGACACATTTACCACGAGGCATCGACACAATTACCACGAGGCATCGACACATTTACCACGAGGTATTGACACAATTACCACGAGGCATCGACACATTTACCACGAGGCATTGACACAATCAGCACGAGGCATTGACACAATTAGCACGAGGCATCGACACAATCACCACGAGGCATTTACACAATTACCACGAGGCATCGACACATTTACCACAAGGCATTGACACAATCAGCACGAGGCATCGACACATTTACCACGAGGCATTGACACAATTAGCACGAGGCATTGACACAATTAGCACGAGGCATCGACACATTTACCACGAGGCATCGACACAATCAGCACGAGGCATCGACACATTTACCACGAGGCATTGACACAATCAGCACGAGGCACCGAAACATTTACCACGAGGCATTGAAACATTTATCACGAGGCGTCGACACATTTACCACGAGGCATCGACACATTTACCACGAGGCATTGACACAATCAGCACGAGGCACCGAAACATTTACCACGATGCACCGACACATTTACCACGAGGCATTGACACATTTACCACGAGGCATCGACACAATCAGCACGAGGCACCGAAACATTTACCACGAGGCACCGACACATTTACCACGAGGCATTGACACATTTACCACGAGGCATTGACACAATCAGCACGAGGCACCGAAACATTTACCACGAGGCACCGACACATTTACCACGAGGCATTGACACATTTACCACGAGGCATCGACACAATCAGCACGAGGCATCGACACATTTACCACGAGGCATCGGCACAATCAGCACGAGGCATCGACACATTTACCACGAGGCATTGACACAATCAGCACGAGGCACCGAAACATTTACCACGAGGCACCGACACATTTCCACGAGGCATCGACACATTTTCCACGAGGCATCGACACATTTACCACGAGGCATCGACACAATCAGCACGAGGCATCGACACATTTACCACGAGGCATCGGCACAATCAGCACGAGGCATCGACACATTTACCACGAGGCATTGACACAATTAGCACGAGGCATTGACACATTTACCACGAGGCATTGACACAATTAGCACGAGGCATCGACACATTTACCACGAGGCATCGACACAATCAGCACGAGGCACCGACACATTTACCACGAGGCAGTGACACAATTAGCACGAGGCATCGACACAATTTGGGAGTCGCGATAGCTCAGTGGTTATTGAACTGGACTACAAAGGACAAGAGGTAGGGTTCGATCCCAACCAACGGCTTCCGGGGTCACCCAGCCTTAAATGGGTAATGGATTTTTTTCTGGGAAAGTAGAGCGGCACGGGCGTACTACCGACCACATTACCCCAAAATTTATGTGCCTTAGGTCTATAAAAAGTATAGGCACTATACATCATATTACCTATACGACACTTGGAGTGGCGGGGCACTTTTCTTTTTTCTTTCTTTTTTCATTCGCCATTTAGTAATGGGTTGTTCAAATTTGTACAGCATTCTAAAAGTGTTAACACTCATTATCCTAACATAATCTGTACAGATGTTTTTGAGATGTGGTTTTGAGTGGTAAAGATTCATCATCATCAAGTACCGGGCCTGCTGGTGTAGGTGATCATGTCTTACCACAACTTTCGACCTCGGCAGCTATTTATTATTTCTGTTGTTGACCTTCTGCCAAGCAATTCTCTTAAGCTGTCTGATATTTTTTTCTCTTTGCTTCCCTCTATCTCTTCGTCCCAAAAATTGTCCAGTTGCTACAATATATTCCAGTTGTTCTCTTCTCAATGCATGGCCAAAAAATATGATGATTGTTTCTTCATAATATTGAAAATTAGCTCACTTTTTGCTTTGTCCTCTCAGAACTTCTTCATTACTCTTCTTAGCTGTCCATGGTACTCTCAACATTCTTCATACATACTCCATTTATTTTCTTTTCTGTTGTCCTATTGTCCATGATTCACATCCATATGTTAAGACTGGCTCTACGTAACTTTTAAGAACTCTATTTCTTGTTTCTATTGTCAAAAATGGATTGCATAGTATCTTCCTCATTTTTTGGAAAGCTGCTTTTTCCTGAGCCATTCTGCATCTCACCTCTTTTGTACATCTTCCGTCTGAGGTTAACAAAGTTCCCAAATATTTAAATTCATTTACCTGTTTTAATATTGTTCCACTTATCTTTATTTTGTACTGAGGTGATGTCTTTTTCTTTGTTGTTACCATTACCTCTGTCTTTTTGCTGGTAAAGTTTACGCGAGCGAAACTAGAATACAATTTGTATTTTATTTATTTTCTTTGCTTTCAGTTTTTGTAGTCAAGAAACATCTTATACAGAATATATTCATTTCAAGATTGTGCTAGCAATGTCAAACATGGTCACTTACGTAAAAACGTTACAGAAAGCTTGTCACAACAGAGATGAGATGTCTGAGAACAGCGCATAAAGTGACCAGAAAAGACCGAATCAGAAATGACATAAAAGTAAGAGTTGGATTTGAACCAAATCTAAGCTACATGCAGAAACAAGAAATAAACTGGTTTACTCATCAAGAAAGAATGCCCTGCGATTTCTTACCACACAAAGCATATATTAAAACAGGAGAAGGGAGTATGGCAAGAGGCTGAACCAAGTGTAAGTAGGACAGACAACATCAGAGAAACGCTACAAGAACATCAATTATCAATGAGTGAAGCCGTCCAAATGGCGATAACTAGAACTTTGTATCGCCCTCGACACCCAACGGGTATGAGAGGAAGTGTATGAAGGAAGGATGGGAGTGGGTATGTGGGTTGGTGAGTGAGGAGGAGGGATGGAGAGAGAGAAAAAAAAAGAAAGAAAGAATGAAATATAACATTTGCGTTTGTACTTTGCTTACCTCACCATGATGTCTTCATAATAGAATGTAATAGAGAGATCAATAATTGTGAGGAGGGATGGTGGGTAGCGCTGATAACTGACCTCAGTTCTACCTGCTGTAGGTTTGATGGACATGCACAGTGGCAACACCTTGGAACCGATGAAGACTTCCAATGTTTACATATTGGATATTAATAGAGCGAGCACAGACAATGCAGTCTATCAGTCACTCTTCAATTATAGAGAACATCACTCATCCTCATTATTACTGTAGCCGATGCTGTCGTTGGGGCACTCTCAAAGACATTTTCACAATATTCCTTGTAAGTTCACAATTAAGAACCAATTTCTAATATATGACGAATCCTGCCCATTCTCTGAGATGCGGAGTTATTGAGTTATTGAGTTATTTGCGGGTCATCATCATTGCATTCCGAACATGTTCATAGGTGCTCAGATCCCCTCCTCAGGAATTCACGCAGTGTCCAGCGACTGACGACTCCAGTTCTGTTTTGGTTGATAAGTCAGTCTTCTTACACGCCCAATAAGTTTCTCATTTCTGGCTGTCCCCATCTTAACTCCCATCTCTTTCATCCGAAGAAGTGACGTGGATCTGTGTTTGTAAAAGTCCTGTGCTCTTCCCACATCTCGGAGGGCATTGACTATGTCCGCCAGATCCATTGGTTGCCCGTCCTCAACGACAGCGCAGCTAGCCAACCTGTCCGCTCTTTCATTTCCCTGTACACCCGCATGTCCAGGAACATAGACAAAGGTGACCTTACATATTGTAGATTTCTGCAACGACTCTACCCATTGCATGCGTACAGAGCCCGCCTCCACTTTTTTTATCATGCTCATCGGATCACACAGTATACATGCGTGAGTGTAGTCTTGTGACTCAAACCATTTGAATGCCTTGGCCACTGCCATCACCTCCATTGTCATGCTACTCGTGGTCACGACGTATGCACCACTGTCTTCTTTGACTATTCTGCCTGCCGAGCGTGCTGTAAATGCTATGCACTTCTTTGGTGTCGTCTTACAGATCCGTCTGTATAGATGACTGCATCTTTCTCATCGGTGTTATCCCAAATGAGACCGTTGACCTCCGCATTAATCACGACCGAGTTCTGTTCCCTACTTTTCCTGTCGAGTGTGACAATACACGAGAAAGTCCCCTTGAATGACGTAGCCACAGGTATCCGCTCCTCACCAACGCTGATATTGGTAAGCCCACAGACCTGTTTGATGGCATCTTCTGCTCGGCCCACCATTTGCCTCTTTTTTTTAGCCTGGCACCTTTCCCTTTGTTGAACACGTGGTGAAATGGATGTTCTTTATCTGAGATGCGGATTACCACAGAAAGGGATTAACATCATCAACGATCTAGACATAGCTGTGTGTGTGCAGTTCGTTCAGTGGAAGGATATCGTGTGTGGTTTGTTATCAAAAATGGAGTAAAACAGGGATGTATCACCTTCGTTGCTTGGGACATCCATTGATGACATCACGAGGAACTGTTGTACTAGCAAAACGCTATTACATCGCTCAATACGACTCAACCGGAAGATCTGAATTTTGCAGACAACATTGTGCTCCTTAGTGATAGTACGCGTAAAATACAGGGAACTGGAAATTCTCTATCATCATTGGCTGGCAGAATATGGCCTGAAATTAACAGAGAGAAGACCAAAATAATGATAACTGGAGCTGTACCAGAAGGCAATATCTACCTGGATGGGAAGAAGGTGCAGGCAGTGGATTACTTTATATACCTTGGTAGCAGTATCGTCATCATCATCGAGTGCCTTCTCCGCAACGAACGTTGGCTACCATGGAGCGCCATACTGTTCTGTCTCTTGCTTTGATGGTGCAGGTTGTCATAGGCTGATTTGTCCATCTTTTGATGTTACTCGTCCATGTTAGTCCTAATCTGTCTCTGCCTCTTTACCTTGTATTTTCCCCTCCAGGATTACTTTTAGTAGGCTGTTGTCGCTTTTAACATGGCCCAAAAATCGCATTTGTCTTCTTTGAATTGTACTTAGTAGTTCTCTTTTTATTTTTAGTTGTTTTAAGTCTTCATCGGTTCTTTTCTTTTCCTTCCATCCAATTCTACCTATTCTTCTATATATCCACATTTCAAAGGCTTCAATTCTCTGTTCTGTTTTCTTGTCTAATGTCCATATTTCTGCACCATATAGTAATATTGAGAAGATGTAATATTTTGCTATTCTTAGTTTTAGCCCTAGTGTTATTTGTTTTGATGTTAGTATGTTCTTCATGACATTAAAATTACTTTTGCCATTCCTATTCTTTAGTTTATTTCAGTTGTACATTTTCCATCACTGGTTACAGTATGTCCAAGGTAGTTGTAGTTCTGAACTGTCTCCAGGTCTATTCCTTCTATTTTGATATCCACTTGTGGGTTTTGAGTATCTTATTTGTTTATGATCATAGTTTTAGTCTTTTTGATATTCATATCTAGTCCATATTATTTGCTTGTCATGTTTATTTCATTAAGTAATTGTTGTAGATCTTTAGGATTTTCTGCTAGTAGTACAGTATCATCAGCATATCTTAGGTTATTGATCATCTTTCCATTAATTGGTAGCAGTATAGATCTACTTTTTATGCCTTGGTAGCAGTATAGATCTACTTTAAATACCTTGGTAGCAGTATAGATCTACTTTATATACATTGGTAGCGGTATGGATCTACTTTATATACCTTGGTAGTGGTATAGATCTAATTTATATACCTTGGTAGTGGTATAGATCTACTTTATATACCTTGGTAGCGGTATAGATCTACTTTATATACCTTGGTAGCGGTATTGATCTACTTTATATACCTTGGTAGCAGTATAGATCTACTTTATATACCTTGGTAGAGGTATAGATCTACTTTATATACCTTGGTAGCAGTATAGATCTAATTTATATACCTTGGTAGCAGTATAGATCTAATTTATATACCTTGGTAGCGATATAGATCTACTTTTTATACCTTGGTAGCAGTATAGATCTAATTTATATACCTTGGTAGCGGTATAGATCTATTTTATATACCTTGGTAGCGGCATAGGTGTACTTTATATACCTTGGTAGCAGTATAGATCTAATTTATATACCTTGGTAGCGGTACAGATCTACTTTATATACCTTGGTACCAGTATAGATCTAATTTATATACATTGGTAGAAGTACAGATCTACTTTATATACCTTGGTAGCAGTATAGATCTACTTTATATACCTTGGTAGCGGTTTAGATCTACTTTATATACCTTGGTAGATGAAAGATCTACTTTATATACATTAGTAGCGGTATAGATCTACTTTATATACCTTGGTAGAAGTACAGATCTACTTTATATACCTTGGTAGCAGGTTAGATCTACTTTATATAGCTTGGTAGCAGTATAGATCTACTTTATATACATTGGTAGCAGTATAGATCTACTTTATATACCTTGGTAGCAGTATAGATCTACTTTATATACCTTGGTAGCAGTATAGATCTACTTTATATACCTTGGTAGCAGTATAGATCAAGAGGAGGAAACTAGAAAAGAGATCAGAATAGCAAAGGTGGCTTTAAGTTTTAAAAACGTTGACAAAATATGACAATCAAAGTTACTCAGCACGAAAACAAAACATAAACTTGTCAAATCAAATGTAATATCCACCCTCACTTGTTTGTGATATCTGGACACCGATACAGGAGATTGGTAAATAAAAACTCAACGCATTTAAAGATAAACATCTAAGAAAGATGGTTTGCATAAAATGGAATGAAGTCAAGAATAATGCTGAAATAAGAGAAATGTCCATGCAAAAATTAATCTCTACTATTAAGAAAAGAAGATGGACATATGCCGGTCATGTATCTAGAAGAAACGAGCAGAGAATTAATATGTGGCTCTCAAATGGGATACATCAGGTGAAAGGAAAAGATGAAGACCTCTAGAGACACTGAAAAGAACTCAAAACAGATAAGGTTGGCAGGTTTAGACTCGATCTCTATAAACGAACAGCTCGCCCAGAATATAGACAATAGCAGGCAGACTCTATGAGCTCTATGTGCCGTTTAGCGATGCTGGAAGAACCAAGATTCAGTTCTATGATGCTATCTTTCTATCATTTTCTCTTTCCACCATTTTCTCTTTCTATCGTTTTCTCTTTCTACCATTTTCTCTTTCCACCGTTTCCTCATTCTACTTTATTTTCTTTTACCTGGTATTGTGATCTGCAAAAAAAAAAAAAAATGCGTAAGAAAGGCCTAAAATATCTTGCAGAATGTCAGTTCCGTTAAAACTTTCCTTCTTCTACCACCGGCAGCTTGAGTTGCCTGTCCCATACCCACAATCGTAAGTCTATGCTACACATTTTCTTCTGTTAATGAAAGCCATAGACGTGGCTCGAGGACTCCTATAAGCCTAGGGGGCTACGTGGGTTGGTCCACGTTTTGATACAAGACTGCACCGATCACTCTCAAGAGCCATAGAGCGAAGTTTGACCCAAGGCAGGAAGCCTGCACGGACAAAAAAAATTAACAAAATTACAGGCACCGAGAGTAGACCTCAAGCGCACCATCCTGTCTGTGGTTCTAGATACACAGAAAATGTTGGTTGCTGAAAGTTAACGAAAACAGATTAGAACGAAATTAGATTATTTTAAGTTATGCATCATCATTGATCACTGAATACACATCCGTTGGTACTGTGATCTCTTCCACAGAACGTCCAACAGCACGAGGAGACTAACTGCGCTTGTACGAGTTTGTGGTTGACAATTCCTCTTTTGTTTAGAGAACCGTTCTCTTTTGGCGATGCAAACATTCGCTCCTAATTCATAAAGTATAGATCTCGATGTAGTTGCTCTTCTTTTAAAGTTCTTCATTCTATCCATGTCTCTGACGTTGCTAGCGTTACCTGCCCAAGCCATTGACTGACAATCAAATACTGTCACCCAGATAGATGACTCCATTAAATACTGTCACCCAAACAGATGGACCCATCAAATACTGTTACCCAAGCAGATGATTCCATTAAATACTGTCACCCAAACAGATGACTCCATTAAATACTGTTACCCAAACAGATGACTCCATTAAATACTGTCACCCAAACAGATGACTCCATTAAATACTGTTACCCAAACAGATGACTCCATTAAATACTGTTACCCAAACAGATGACTCCATTAAATACTGTCACCCAAACAGATGACTCCATTAAATACTGTTACCCAAACAGATGACTCCATTAAATACTGTCACCCAAACAGATGGACCCATCAAATACTGTTACCCAAACAGATGATTCCATTAAATACTGTCACCCAAACAGATGGACCCATCAAATACTGTTACCCAAACAGATGATTCCATTAAATACTGTCACCCAAACAGATGGCCCCATAAAAAACTATCACCCAAACAACCATGCCTCATCAAATACTGTTACCTAAACAGATGGCCCCATGAAATACTGTTACCCAAACAGATGGCACCATCAAATACTGTTACCTAAACAGATGGCCCCATGAAATACTGTTACCCAAACAGATGGCACCATCAAATACTGTTACCCAAACAGATGGCCTCATGAAATACTGTTACCCAAACAGATGGTCCTATCAAATACTGTCACCTAAACAGATGGCACATCAAATACTGTCACCCAAACAACCATGTATATGTAATTTCTCGAGGGAGTGAAACAATATTGTATGGTACAAGACCACATCATTTGATTTTAGCATGGGAGGCCAGTGCTTTTCCTCGCTGACATTACTCTGTGAGCCAGTTTATTTCTTCATCAGCTGAGTCGACTGGAGAGAGTGAAGCTGAAATTAAACTCAGGATAACTGTATCACCAAGCCGACGCGTTACCGCTAGACCACTGATGATCTTTTAAATCTAAGCCACGTGATAAAGAGATATAAGGGATTGCTCTATGGCTACATCTTGAAAACCTCCATATCAAGGAATGAAAGAAGTATTGCAAAGAATGTAAGCAAGCTGGAATATACGGGAAGGCATAATGCTACTTTTGTCTAAAATTATGTCCACCGTTGCCATGGCGCCAGACGTCACATTAACGTGTCCCCATCACCAAACTGCGAGATCTATTACGCCGAAAGATAGAAATCGCTTTAATATCTTCACAAAGCCATTGCTTCAGAAAAGAACTGATACTTCATCCAGTAAAAAACATGATAATCAGATGAGTTTGTTATCACTACATTTGCATTTGTCCAACATTTAATAGAATTTAGTATTCGAAGTATGTACACATTATGTTCTTTTACATAATAAATATAATAAAGAGGGTATAATGTAAATGTACAATTGTAGGAATTAAATTAACTTTTTGTGGTAATAAAAAAGTAAAAAAAAAAAAGTAAAGTACCCCCGTCACGCCAAGTGGCGTATAGGGAATATGGTGTTAGTGACCATAAATTTTAAAGACCTTCGGCACATGATTTTTGGAGTAATGTGGTCGGTATTACGCCCGAGCCGCTTTACTTTCCCAGAAAAAAAATCCGGTACCCATTAAAGGCTGGATGAACCGGAAGCCGTCGGTTGGGATCGAACCCTACCTCTTGTCCTTTGTAGTCCAATTCACTAATTTTGTGGTAATGTATCTCGCTTTTTCCTGCGTGTGAGAGAAGGTAAAGAAGAAATTCGCATCGGATTAACACTTCTTCATATGTTGGTCACGTGACGAGAAGAGATACATATAAAAAAAAAAACAAGCCCTCAAAAGAGAGCCCTTACCAAAACAACCAGTGGGTAAAATAAAAAGAGCCCTCACAAGAGAGCCCTTACCAAAACAACCAGTGGGTAAAATAAAAAGAGCCCTCACAAGAGAGCCCTTACCAAAACAACCAGTGGGTAAAATAAAAAGATGCCGACCAAGAGAAACGCAACGAAGAACACTGAGGCAAGAGGCAACAACATCAGGCATGAGCTACCTTGTCGTGGTTGAACGGCTTGCCTAGAACAGGGGCATTTGGCGAAATATAATGTGGATCATGTGCAAAGTGTGACATTTAATAGCAAAAACTGTCACAACATGGAGAGAACGTCTGCCTTATCTTCGGTTAGAAAGGATGATATGTAGATAGATAACATGACATATTGAAACAACGTTTATTTTATGATTAGCAGAATGTTGAATGTAGCAGTATCATGTTTACTTAGTTGTATTATGTTGAATGTAGCAGTAACATGTTTACTTAGTTGTATTATGTTGAATGTAGCAGTAACATGTTTACTTAGTTGTATTATGTTGAATGTAGCAGTATCATGTTTAATTAGTTGTATTATGTTGAATGTAGCAGTATCATGTTTAATTAGTTGTATTATGTTGAATGTAGCAGTGTCATGTTTAATTAGTTGTATTATGTTGAATGTAGCAGTATCATGTTTAATTAGTTGTATTATGTTGAATGTAGCAGTATCATGTTTAATTAGTTGTATTATGTTAAATGTAGCAGTATCATGTTTACTTAGTTGTATTATGTTGAATGTAGCAGTATCATGTTTACTTAGTTGTATTATGTTGAATGTAGCAGTAACATGTTTACTTAGTTGTATTATGTTGAATGTAGCAGTAACATGTTTACTTAGTTGTATTATGTTGAATGTAGCAGTAACATGTTTACTTAGTTGTATTATGTTGAATGTAGCAGTATCATGTTTACTTAGTTGTATTATGTTGATTGTAGTAGTATCATGTTTAATTAGTTGTATTATGTTGAATGTAGCAGTATCATGTTTAATTAGTTGTATTATGTTGAATGTAGCAGTATCATGTTTATTTAGTTGTATTATGTTGAATGTAGCAGTATCATGTTTATTTAGTTGTATTATGTTGAATGTAGCAGTATCATGTTTATTTAGTTGTATTATGTTGAATGTAGCAGTGTCATGTTTAATTAGTTGTATTATGTTGAATGTAGCAGTATCATGTTTAATTAGTTGTATTATGTTAAATGTAGCAGTATCATGTTTACTTAGTTGTATTATGTTGAATGTAGCAGTATCATGTTTACTTAGTTGTATTATGTTGAATGTAGCAGTATCATGTTTAATTAGTTGTATTATGTTGAATGTAGCAGTATCATATTTACTTAGTTGTATTATGTTGAAAGTAGCAGTATCATGTTTACTTAGTTGTATTATGTTGAATGTAGCAGTGTCATGTTTAATTAGTTGTATTATGTTGAATGTAGCAGTATCATGTTTACTTAGTTGTATTATGTTGAATGTAGCAGTATCATGTTTACTTAGTTGTATTATGTTGAATGTAGCAGTATCATGTTTAATTAGTTGTATTATGTTGAATATAGCAGTATCATGTTTACTTAGTTGTATTATGTTGAATGTAGCAGTATCATGTTTACTTAGTTGTATTATGTTGAATGTAGCAGTATCATGTTTAATTAGTTGTATTATGTTGAATGTAGCAGTATCATGTTTAATTAGTTGTATTATGTTGAATGTAGCAGTATCATGTTTAATTAGTTGTATTATGTTGAATGTAGCAGTATCATGATTAATTAGTTGTATTATGTTGAATGTAGCAGTATCATGTTTAATTAGTTGTATTATGTTGAATGTAGCAGTGTCATGTTTAATTAGTTGTATTATGTTGAATGTAGCAGTGTCATGTTTAATTAGTTGTATTATGCTGAATGTAGCAGTATCATGTTTAATTAGTTGTATTATGTTGAATGTAGCAGTATCATGTTTAATTAGTTGTATTATGTTGAATGTAGCAGTATCATGATTAATTAGTTGTATTATGTTGAATGTAGCAGTATCATGTTTAATTAGTTGTATTATGTTGAATTTAACAGTAGTAGTAGTAGTAGTTAATCTATGTCAATAAAAATGAAAAAGAGAGTTCATCAGTGCTATATAGAACCAATTCTGACCTATGGAAGCGAATCATGGACAGTAGACAAACAAATGAAAAGACGGTTAGAGGCCACAGAGATGGGATTTCTCAGAAGAATGTTGAAAGTTCCCTGGACAGATAAAAAGACCAATGAGGAAGTTCTCAAAGAGGCCAACACAAAAAGGCAGCTCTTAAAAAACATCAGAAAGAAGCAATCAACATTTTTTGAGCACATCATGAGAAGAGGAAAGTTGGAATTCTTGGTTACAACTGGCAAAATAAAAGGAAAGAGAGATCGCGGACGACAAAGAGAGAAAATACTGGATAGCTTGGTGTCATGGCATGGAAAACAGTCAACAACAGAACTGATACGATGCACTGTAGATAGAAGATTGTGGAGGGACATGATCGCCTACGCCAACCGGCAGGGTACATGATGATGATGATGAGTAGTAGTTAGTCGAAGGCCCCGGTATCACTGCAAACAAATTAAAATCCACAATCGCTTATCCATCCATGCCAGTGAAATCATCTGAATTAACATCTCATCGCATTAAAGGATCCAAACAAAAAAAACAAGCAGCTGCATTCCCCATCATAGCAGTTACAGCATATGCCAAAAAGACATAAGACATAACCGTACCGAAAGTGAACGCAGCCAAACTGTCATTTGTCGTACAATATCATTATACATCGTAAGCAATCGGAATATCGAAACACGATCCGGATGAAACACACACCTCACGGTGTGAACAGAGCACTAAACTCAGTAGTTCCGGCAGCAAGTCGGAATTGGAAAATGAGGAAACTGCAACAAGAAACACTTTTCAAACAGAACCTCAATGGTTCATGTCGCCTATCCGCCATGTAACAGTATTATCTTGAATGTAGCAGTATTATGTTGAATGTGGTAGTATTATGTTGAATGTAGCAGTATTATGTTGAATGCAGAATTAGTGTGTGAATGTAGCAGTATTGTGTTGAAATTTTCAGTATTATGTTGAATAAAGGCCGCGATAGCTCAGTGGTTAGTGAACTGGACTACAAAGGACAAGGGGTGGGGTTCGATCCCAACCGACGGCTTCCGGGTTCACCCTGCCTTAAAATGGGTACCGGATTTTTTTCTGGGAAAGTAAAGCAGCACGGGCGTAATACCGACACATTACCCCAAAAATCATGTGCTGAAGGTCTGTAAAATATAGGGTCAATAACACCATATTTCCCTATACGCCACTTGGCGTGACGGGGGTACTTTACTTTTTTACTATGTTGAATATAGCAGTAATTTAAATATCATGAAAAATATACTAACATCAAAACAAATAACACCAGGGCTAAAACTAAGAATACCATAATGTTACATCTTGTCAATATTTCTATATGGTGTAGAAACATGGACATTGGACAAGAAAACAGAACAGAGAATTGAAGCCTTTGAAATGTGCATATATAGAAGAATAGGTAGAATTGGATGGGAAGAAAGGAAAACAAATGATGAAGTCTTAAAACAACTAAAAATGAAAAGAGAACGGTACTCCATGGTAGCCAACCTTCGTTGCGGAGATGGCACCCGATGATGATGGTGATGATGAGCAGTAATATGTTGAAAGTAGCAGCATGCTGAAGGTATCAGTGTTATATTGGATGTAGCAGTAATATGTTGAAAGTAGCAGCATGCTGAAGGTATCAGTGTTATATTGGATGTAGCAGTAATATGTTGAAAGTAGCAGCATGATGAAGGTATCAGTGTTATATTGGATGTAGCAGTAATATGTTGAAAGTAGCAGCATGCTGAAGGTATCAGTGTTATATTGGATGTAGCAGTAATATGTTGAAAGTAGCAGCATGCTGAAGGTATCAGTGTTATATTGGATGTAGTAGTAATATGTTGAAAGTAGCAGCATGCTGAAGGTATCAGTGTTATATTGGATGTAGCAGTAATATGTTGAAAGTAGCAGCATGCTGAAGGTATCAGTGTTATATTGGATGTAGCAGTAATATGTTGAAAGTAGCAGCATGCTGAAGGTATCAGTGTTATATTGGATGTAGCAGTAATATGTTGAAAGTAGCAGCATGCTGAAGGTATCAGTGTTATATTGGATGTAGCAGTAATATGTTGAAAGTAGCAGCATGCTGAAGGTATCAGTGTTATATTGGATGTAGCAGTAATATGTTGAAAGTAGCAGCATGCTGAAGGTATCAGTGTTATATTGGATGTAGCAGTAATATGTTGAAAGTAGCAGCATGCTGAAGGTATCAGTGTTATATTGGATGTAGCAGTAATATGTTGAAAGTAGCAGCATGCTGAAGGTATCAGTGTTATATTGGATGTAGCAGTATTACATTGGAACTTCTGATCCAGAAAGGAACAAACGTCAATTCTTCTGCTAAAGATAAAGTTCAGGATTGTTAGCCTGTTTCTAGGAGACTACTGGGAGGTGGGGCTACTGGGAGGTGGGGGCTACTGGGAGGTGGGGACTACTGGGAGGTGGGGCTACTGGGAGGTGGGGGCTACTGGGAGGTGGGGGCTACTGGGAGGTGGGAGACTACTGGGAGGTGGGAGACTACTGGGAGGTGGGAGACTACTGGGAGGTGGGAGACTACTGGGAGGTGGGGGCTACTGGGAGGTGGGAGACTACTGGGAGGTGGGAGACTACTGGGAGGTGGGAGACTACTGGGAGGTGGGAGACTACTGGGAGGTGGGAGACTACTGGGAGGTGGGAGACTACTGGGAGGTGGGGGACTACTGGGAGGTGGGAGACTACTGGGAGGTGGGAGACTACTGGGAGGTGGGAGACTACTGGGAGGTGGGAGACTACTGGGAGGTGGGAGACTACTGGGAGGTGGGAGACTACTGGGAGGTGGGAGACTACTGGGAGGTGGGAGACTACTGGGAGGTGGGAGACTACTGGGAGGTGGGGAGACTACTGGGAGGTGGGGGACTACTGGGAGGTGGGGGCTACTGGGAGGTGGGGGCTACTGGGAGGTGGGGCTACTGGGAGGTGGGGGCTACTGGGAGGTGGGGGCTACTGGGAGGTGGGCTACTGGAGGTGGGGGCTACTGGGAGGTGGGGGCTACTGGGAGGTGGGGGCTACTGGGAGGTGGGGGCTACTGGGAGGTGGGGCTACTGGGAGGTGGGACTACTGGGAGGTGGGGCTACTGGGAGGTGGGGGCTACTGGGAGGTGGGGGCTACTGGGAGGTGGGGGACTACTGGGAGGTGGGGGACTACTGGGAGGTGGGGGCTACTGGGAGGTGGGGGCTACTGGGAGGTGGGGACTACTGGGAGGTGGGGGCTACTGGGAGGTGGGGGCTACTGGGAGGTGGGGGCTACTGGGAGGTGGGGACTACTGGGAGGTGGGGACTACTGGGAGGTGGGGACTACTGGGAGGTGGGGGCTACTGGGAGGTGGGGGCTACTGGGAGGTGGGGGCTACTGGGAGGTGGGGACTACTGGGAGGTGGGGACTACTGGGAGGTGGGGGCTACTGGGAGGAGAGGGCTACTGGGAGGTGGGGGCTACTGGGAGGTGGGGGCTACTGGGAGGTGGGGGCTACTGGGAGGTGGGGGCTACTGGGAGGTGGGGGACTACTGGGAGGTGGGGGACCACTGGGAGGTGGGGGACTACTGGGAGGTGGGGGCTACTGGGAGGTGGGGGCTACTGGGAGGTGGGGGCTACTGGGAGGAGAGGGACTACTGGGAGGAGAGGGACTACTGGGAGGAGAGGGACTACTGTGAGGTGGTGAGGGGAATACTGGGAGGTGGTGAGGGGAATACTGGGAGGTGGGAACTACTGGAAGGTGGGGGTGTGGTGTTCATCAGTTCTGTTGCTCACCGATCTTGTCACAGTCAGCTATGAGTTGGTGATGTGCTGGTGAGCGTCTTTATCTGATATTGTCGGTAACAAAACCTGTATATTCCACATTGACATTGTTTTATTTTGTTTTAAATGCTTTCCCAATGCATTTTAATTTTATGCTTTTTTTTACGTCTTTTATATTCTTATAATTATGTATTTAGTCCACAGACTGGGGGAGGTGGTGTGAGAGAACATAGATGTCATGCTAACAATTTGTAGTGTGTAATTTATGTATTTGCCTCTCGGGCCTACAACGATTTATAAAACGGAAGTTACTGTTCTCCATGATTGACGACATGCTGTTAATTCATGTAGTTCTTGAATGTTTCTTAGTCCCATGGTTGAGCCTTACCTATTCATTTTTCTGCGTATCTATTCTGTTGATCTTCCGTGTTTTCTTTTATATGATAGTTTCCACATGGATGTCAAATGCGGAAGTCTTTCTTCATTCATTCTCAGAACATGACCGATGTATTTCCTAAGTTTCTTCTTATGAAGCTCGACAAGTGTGCAAAGATTCAGGGATACATTCCAAGAAAGGTATATAACTGGTATTTGTTCCCTGGGAACATGGGCATCTGCCCCGGCCGTCCCATTGAAATAAATAAAAAAAAAACTAAATAAAATAAAATTTAAATTTCAAACTAGAAAATAATAAGGTACCGGGCTTCTCATGCGCTGGTGGACTCAACTTTGACGAATGGATATTTACTTCATTCTCTTATACTTCATTATAACACTTATATTCATCATCATCAAGTGCCATGCCTGCTAGCGTCGATGATCATGTCTTTCCACAACTTTCGATCTCGACAGTTATTTATCATTTCTATTGTATCCCTTCTGCTAAGCCATTCTCTTAAGTTGTCTGGTATCTTTTCTCTTTGCTTCCCTCTATATCTTCGTCCCTCAATTTTCCCAGTTGTTACAACATATTCCAGCTGTTCCCTTATCATTGCATGGCTAAAAAATGATGCTTGTTTATTCCAAATATTGGAAATTAGCTCTCTTATTGCTTTGGCCTCTTTCAGAACGTTTTCATTACTCTTCTTAGTTATCAATGATATTCTCAACGTTCTCAACATTCTTCTGTAAAATCTCATTTCTACAGCCTCCTGTGATTTTCTTGTCTATTGTCCAGTATTTGTTTAAGTCCTATAAGGTTACCGAAACGTTATCACAGACAGTTCCGGCTGCAAAAAAGCCCCAGTTATAATGTAACTCATTTTTTGACAACTAGAGGAGAAATATATTTCTTCATTGATATGTTTAGCCAAGCTTGACATATGGAAGTTGATTATGGACAATCACATAAGAAAATAATATTGAAGGCAAAATAAAAGCGGTTTTATAGAAGAATGTTGAGAAATGTCATGGAGAATTACAAAGAGTAATGAGGACGTTCTAAAAGAGGCCAAATAAAAGGAAGGCTGACTGCAACATCATGGGGAAACAAATATCATTTATCCTCTGAGTAATAGAAGAGAACAACTGGAAACCATGAGGGGTGAAGAGTTGAAGGAGACAAAGAGAAAAGATAAGAGACACCTTAAGAGAATAGCTAAGTAGTTAGTTGACAACATAAATGATAAATAAGCTTAATATAAGAATTGATCAACAGAAAATTGTAGAGAAACATGATTATTTGCGCCATTAGGAACTGTGCTTGATTATGATAATGTTGATGTTTATAAAAAATGACGGTTGCGCAAACTAGCGACATGTTATATAAAGTTGAAGAACCGTTGTCCACACAAACATCCGAAAGAAATAACGGACAGTTTTCATCATAAAACATGAATGTTAAGATATTTGATTGCCACCGGTAAAATACAGAGAAATTGAGTTCGCGGATGACAAAGTGGCATGATACTATACAGCTTTGTGTCGTGTCACGCAGAGTCAACAACAAAATTGATACAATGCTCTGCGAACTGGGAGCCGCGATAGCTCATGGTTAGTGAACTGGACTACTAAGGACAAGAGGACGGGTTCGATCCAGATCGACAGCTTCCAGGTTCACCCAGTCTTAAATGGGTACCATGCTGTTTCTGTGAAAGTAAAACGGTACGAGCGCAACATTGACCACATTACCTCAAAAATCATGCGCTGAAGGTCTGTATAAACAATGGTTTATAACACAATAGTCCCTATACGCCACTTGGCATGACCGGGCACTTTACTTTTTGCTTTTACAAAACATTTTTAAAAAGGACAAGACCGACTACCCAGAGGTTGGGAAGTTCAACGCGAGACACCAACCTCTAGACAGGAAGATCCTGGGTTCAAATTCTACAATATGTGGTGGAACCTTTACAAAATGAAAACTGTGATGTCCTCATGGCGTAACCTTCCCCTGGTCTCGGGGTAGTGAGGTCCGATGTATAGCCCTTTCGAAAACGGCGAAAAAGAGTAGGTCTCGTGAGCAGTGAAGCAAATGGAGAAACCTTGGCAGCTATAGTGGAAAAGAGTAGGTCTCGTGAGCAGTGAAGAAAATGGAGAAACCTTGGCAGCTATAGTGGAAAAGAGTAGGTCACGTGAGCAGTGAAACAAATGAAGAAACCTTGGCAGCTATAGTGGAAAAGAGTAGGTCTCGTGAGCAGTGAAACAAATGAAGAAACCTTGGCAGCTATAGTGGAAAAGAGTAGGTCTCGTGAGCAGTGAAACAAATGAAGAAACCTTGGCAGCTATAGTGGAAAAAGAGCAGGCCAAAATGGCCGCTGGCGTGGAAAACTTTTGTTAGGGAAATCTACCAGTGCCGAAGATGAACAAATGAGGAAGATACTACGCAAAACAGTGTTGACAATAGAAACAAGAACAAGAGTACTTAAATGTTATGTAGACCCAGTCTTAACATATGGATGTGAATCATGGACAATAGGACAACAGACAAGAAAATCACTGCAGTTTGTAGAAATGTGGTTTTACAAAAGAATGTTGAGAATGCAATGGACAGCTAAGAAGAGTAGTGAAAACGTTCTGAAAGGGGTCAAAGCAAAAAGAGAGTTAATTTCCAATACTAGGAAGAAACAATCATCATTCTTTGGCTATGTAATGAGAAGAGAACAACTGGAATATATTGCAACAACTGGGAAAATTGAGGGACGAAGAGATAGAGGGAAGCAAAGAGAAAAGATGCCAGACAGCTTAAGAGAATGGCTTGACAGAAGGTCAACAACAGAAAATGATAAATAAATGTCGTGATCGATAGTTGTGGAGAGACATGATCACCTACGCCAGCAGGTCCGGCACTTGATGATGGTGATGACCAGTGCCAAAGACGGTTGTTTGTTTGTTGTTTGGATCATCATTACTGCACACCGGACGAACCCATAGGTGTTCCGATACTTCCTGGAGAATCTCGAGAAAATGCGAGGAGAATCGAGACTGACGTGAATCAACCCCGTAGCACGGCCTGGAATACATGACGCCGGAATGTTTTTGCTGACAACTTTTCAGCCATCTTTGAGACCTTCTCTTTTCGATTTTAACTGCCAAATGGATTTTTAACGTGCGCAAGTGAACACGGGACCTCCTATTTATTGTCGTTATTCGAGAGAACTAAACATCGGATCTCACAACCAAGATATCAAAGGAAGGTTACGTGATAAAGAAACCCCGCATTAATGTTTCCTATTTTTGAAAAAAACCACAACTGCTGAAAATCAGCACGTCGTACCTCTTGTCCCCCGCAGCCACCAGACGTTGTGTGGGGTGTATATTCGCAAATATGATGACCAAGCCGTAAACTAGTGACACATCTCATATACGCCCATTTAGCGAGTGAACGCTAAGAAGAAGATGATCGCCTACGCCAGTCGATGTATCCCATGATGATAACGGGATAACGCACTCTGCTTTGAGTAACACAGAACCGTCCTGTGGTTAAACTGAGATACAACCATGTAACGGTAAATCTTTAAAAGAGCTACATAAGGGATTACATAATATGTAGCTTTTTTTTCTCGTACGCCAGCTTTGACCTCTGACAAGATCCCTAGAGACTAGGAACTGAATTGTGCGTGTTAATCAGTTTTCCCCTGACAGCCGTGTGCACAGGGGTCCCTCGTCGCACAGGCAGATAACTCCGCCTTCGGAGGTGCTCATATATTTTTTACCGTCGATGAGTAATTGATGTTTCAAGTCGGGCCTCGCTGCTGAGACCAGGGGTGGTTGCTGCAGAGAGAAATCATAAATAAAAATCCCAAGTGATACAGCCGGGATTTGAACCCACAACCTCGCTATCTCGAGGCCGGCGTCTTGCCTCTAGACCAATCAGTCCCCCTCATAGTATGTATGATGTCATCTTTCCTACTTGAGCCGCTGTCATTGATTAGCCCAAACTTTGATCTTAAATTCTACAGTAATTTTTGTTTAATTAAATGGGATATCACTCGCGCATCAACGATCTCAGATGAATTATCCTTAATTTATAATCCCTATTGCCTTCCTGAAAGGAAACGATAATAGGAGCTATTATATATATATATATATATATATAT
Source organism: Megaustenia siamemsis (assembly GCA_032433765.1). NCBI lineage: Eukaryota > Metazoa > Mollusca > Gastropoda > Stylommatophora > Ariophantidae > Megaustenia > Megaustenia siamemsis. The sequence continues at coordinate 41,834,507 of JAVIAB010000041.1, read as the reverse complement.
ATATATATGTTTCCATATAGATATATATGGAAAGAAAATAAAGAGACATGTTTTCACGTCCTAGTGTGTGGTATACAGTGAATATGGTGTCGGCCATATGAGCCTTGAGGGGGCCTCGGTAGCCTAGTTGGGAAAACCACCCGACTAGACTACCGACGTTCGGACAACCCGTGTTCGATTCCCGCTGGGAGCAGTGTGAATTGTACTCGTGGTTGGAAATTTTAAAAAAAATTACCCCCACGGTCGACCCAGCCGTTGGCAGAAATGGGTACCAGGGTATTATCCTGGGAAGGTGAGGAATGTCGCTTCGCATCTGAGTTTCGATGCTTGAGGCTACACTATACAGAAATATCCGAACATTTCTGGATAGGCGGCCGAGCACATATGGGTATATACTCGCGTGCTAAGACGCCGGTTCATGTCTCGTACTTTACCTTTACCTTTTATGGTGTCGGCGCCTCTACTTCTTTCTCTACCAGCATCATTATAAATATCAAATACCAAGATTGCTGGCATAGGTGATCATGTCTCATCTTTAGATGATCATCTATCTTTCGATCCCGAAAGTTATATATCATTTTTGTTGTTGATCTTTTGCCACGCCATTCTATTAAGCTGTCTGGTATCTTTTCTCTTTGCTTCCCTCAATCTATTCGTCCCTCAATTTTCCTAATTGTTACAATACTTTCCAGCTGTTTCCTTCTCATTACATGGCCAAAAAAATAATTGCTTCTTCTTAATATTGAAAATTAACTCTCTTTTTGCTTTTGCCTCTTTCAGAACTATTTTATTACTCATTTTAGCTCTCCATGGTATTCTCAATATTCTTATGTAAAACCAAATTTCTACAGAATCTGGTTGATTTTCATGTAGGGGATACAAATAATAATAAATAAATATTATTATATAGGGAACTTACGTGGCGATAATAGGGAATAATAGAACGAAGAAGTATGTGTTAGCACTCGGAAATAATGACAGACAAACAACAACAGAGAAAAACGAAGAACAATATATGGTCCGAAGCGGGATCGAACCCGTACTCAGTGGCACCGCGCCTTGCCACGAGAAGCCGAACGCTTGGTACACTGCCACGCAGCCAACTAAAAAAATATGTTATTCAGCCCTACTGGGAGATACTTGCATTAATAGGAAAGTACAGATATACAATTTATTTCCGATCGGGGATCATAACTCTATGCTATAGTCATGAGAACGCCTTCGAGTAAGACACAATTTTTTTAGTTGGCTGCGTGGCAGTGTACCAAGCGTTCGGCTTCTCGTGGCAAGGCGCGGTGCCACTGAGTACGGGTTCGATCCCGCTTCGGACCATATATTGTTCTTCGTTTTTTTTCTGTTGTTGTTTGTCTGTCATTATTTCCGAGTGCTAACACATACTTCTTTGTTCTATTATTCCTGATGTTCATGTATGTTGTCCTATTGTCGATGATTCACATCCATATGTTAAGACTGGCTCTACATAACCTGTATTATTTACTACCAACACATTAGTGAACCGCAACGGTTAATGCTACTCTAGATCGTCTATTTTGTCCTCTAGAAAAATCTCTACTATTCATATTTGTTGTCCTAGAAGACTGTCAGCTGGGGAAATGACCTCAGCATCTTGTTTGACAGCTCATTTATCTTCCGTGACTTTCTTATGCATTTGTCTGTTTGAGTATGTGTAAAGGTATATATGTAGGGTGTGCAAAATATATGGTTCCAACTAGGGTTTGAGTTTGCGTTCTCCTGTTTTTAAGAGCATTAAGTTATCTATACAATCACTCGCTTTATATATCACCATCATCATCATCAAGTACCGGGCCTGCTGGCGTAGGTGATCATGTCTCTCCACAACTTTCGATCACGACAGTTATTTATCATTTCTGTTGTTGACCTTCTGCTAAGCCATTCTCTTAATTGTGTGTGTGTTTTTTCTTGTTTGTTCCTGCTGAAGGCCTATTGGGCCAAAACGTCGTTTAATCTGTGTCGTCCACTTATCACGTAAAGCTTCTAACATACCATTTTTTTTTTCCCCATTCTCTTAAGCTGTCTGTTATTTTTTCTCTTTGCTTCCCTCTATCTATTCGTCCCTCAATTTTTCCAGTTGTTACAATATATTCCAGTTGTTCTCTTCTCATTACATGGCCAAAAAAAAGATGTGGTGACGATCGGGTATCGCCTGTTGCACATTATGTCACCTACCGAACGAGGGTTTTCCATATATTTAAGAAGAATTTATATATATATATATATATATATATATATATATATATATATATATATATTAAAACGAGCCAAACTCCCATCCATCATTGCAGCACTTAGGAGTTATAGACTAAGGTGGCTGGGTCATGTAAGAAGAATAGCAAAAAATCGTATTCCCAAACAAATATTGTATGGAGAAATTAAGGATGGAAAGAGACCAAAGGGTAGACCACTGCTGAGATATAAGGATGTTTTCAGGGCTTCCTTGGGCGAATTCTCTATCAGTGAAAGAAACTGGGAAAATATGGCTAGCACACGGAGAACAAAGATACAAAATGGCACACCAACTTTCGAGGCAGTGCTGATATCAAATTCAGAAGCCAAAGGACGCAGGGGAGAGTAGACATGGCCAGGCACCACAAATACATCTTGTTCATTCTGCAGGCGGATCTGCCTGTCCAATATTGGCAGATTCAGTCACGATAGAAGCTGTTCAAGAAAGCATCATCCAGGATAAAACACTAATATTGTTACGAAACTACTGAAATATAATGATGCTTTGCTACCACCCGTCTGTCAAGACTCCAGATGCCATACATATATACATATATATATAGGTAAAGTAACAGACTTGAATCGGCGTCTAAGCACTCGAGTTTGCAACCATATGTGTTCGGCCGCCTATCCAGAAGTGTTCGGAGACTTCTAGACTGTCGCTTCAAGCATCGAAACTCACGATGCGAGGCGGCATTCCTAACCTTCCCATAATACTGCCCTGGTACCTATTTCTGCCAGCGGCTGGGACGACTGTGGGGGTGTTTTGTTTTCCAACCACGAGTACAACTCATAAACTGCTTCCAGCGGGAATCGAACACGGTTGTCCCAACGTCGGTGGCCTAGTCGAGTGGTTTTCCCAACAAGGCGACAGAGGCCCCTTTTGTATGGCCTCCTATGGCCCCCTATATATATATATATATATATTGTAATAATGTCCATAATTTTTTTCAAACATCAAATATAATAGTAACGTGCTTCCA